>LPNX010223085.1:633018-664694 GCA_001517045.1 Pseudotsuga menziesii | reverse complement strand
AGAGAGAGAGAGAGAGAGAGAGAGAGAGAGAGAGAGAGAGAGAGCAACTTTATAATCCTTTCGTCTTTTTATAATGTCTTCTATGACAATAAACTTTTATTTTTGAATTTATTAGTACCATTAGAAAATTTCATAATTCTTGTATTTATTATCGGATTGTACTTATATTTTAATAGAGTTACACAGATTACTAAACCTGAATAAATATCATATCTACTAATTCTAGTCTATGGAAAAATATCCCATAATCCCTAACCAAGTAGAGGATATGATATGTGATATGGGTAGCTATGTTTTGTCTACAAGATAATAATATTTCCACTCCATCATAATGGATGGGTAACTGGACATATTGAAGGAACATTGAGGCTAATAAGGAAAATTATGAATAGGTGGCATAAGGAAGTTCGATATACTAGTTGGTTGCAACACTTGTGAGTACGTGCTAGAATAGCTGTAAAAAGATAGAATCATCCACTATGTTGTTAGATGAACACCATAATTGGAATGGAATAATGTGGTTTTAGGGGTCTTCTCCCGCCTTCCCTTCAAAATTAGGGATGTCTGATGGGATTTTGGTAGGCATGGGAGGAAACAATAGGTTATGATGAATGGGGCCATTGTTCAACCATGCCAAATCAGGTAGGTTGAGGATATCCATGAAAGATAGACTAGGAACGGGACTAGACCAGGAAAATCCAGCAATGGTGCCAATGCCAACAGGAATTTAGTTCCCATGGGTAAATGGGGGTGGATAAGGCTGAGACTTTCGACAATATGAGTAGACACTGGAATGGTAGGAATATTTGGAATGCCAGTAGAATGTCCAATGCACCCATGCATGAATGGTGGCATGGTGGGAACCATGGTGGTTGCAGTGGGGCCACCACTAGTGGGTAGCATGCCAGCAACAGTGTGTGCAGTGGCCAGAGGACCACTAGGAGAAGGACCTGTAGGTTCGACATAAGGGATACCCGGAATGATGGGTTGAACTGACACAATTCCACTATCAATTGTCCCCCTTGAAAGGGGATAGGAGGTGCATTAGCCATGGGGCTAGATGGAGCAGTGAACAAGGATGGTTCAGATTGATAGGAATTTAAATTAGACTCAAATGTCATGTATGTCTCTAAAGGTGGTGAACAATGTTGAATATGGATTTGACGATGACAATTCAATGAACCAAACTAAGGGGTATGCCCCCTAAGTCTATGCGAGTAGCGTGGTGGAGCAATGATGAAATGATGGTGTTTTGTGTAATGAATGTAGGTGTAAGAGTATTAACCGTAGGCTCAAAATCCCAACTACAGCTAAGTGTATATAAGCAGAGCGTACAAATGGTGGCTCATAGGCCAAAATCAATCTCTAAAACTGAACTGCAACAACAGGTTATAGTAGGTGAGTCTACAACAAAGTGGCCAAAAAGCTAACAAGCATCACTACCTAGAAATAAAATGATGCACTAACATATGGGGTAAAAGTGCAAGAAAAATCCTAACTACAAGATGGAAACCCCTCACAAATTATATCCTCAGCAGGGTGATGAAATACAAGTCAGACAATACAAAATGGATGAAGAATAGGCTAAGAGAATCCCACTACTGAGAGGGACCTCCGAGTACAAGAGCCCTAGAAAGAATGGAAACTAGGATACTTCATTCATGACATGTAAAGAGTGGTTTCTTGTCACTTCATCCCTTTGGCCCTAGACACTTGGTATACCTCGACATGCATGAGGAGTACTATGAATGGTTAGCCTTCGATGCAGGATGGAGTGCGGTATTCTACCCCGACTTTTGGAACCCCTTCATTGTGGTTTACTCTCGCAGAGCGAGGGGTCCTTGATAGACCAGCTGTGACCATGTCAACAAATATAAAAGGATTTTGGTCCCTTAAAGGAAAACAACTATGTCTCAAATGTAAGTGATAAAGGGGTGTTATTTAGATGCCTATCCCCAATGTCCTAACTTAACTGCATGATTGTTTTGGTCCTCAAATGAGGTTATACTGTTGGCTTGAGTTAAGTTAATTTTTAGGCTAGCTTGGGGCTATGAACCAAGTGTTTCACTTTAGGGTGTGATATATGTGTAAATGATGTCTATGAACCCCAACAACTCATAGATGAGACACAAAAATACCGATAGATAATAGTAAATGGCAATAAATATCATGCAAAATAACTGAATGCTGTCAGAAAATAAAATATACACAAGTAAATAAGTGAATAAGGAACTGATCAGGTGTAAGAAACATAAAGATTGTCTCAACTACGAAGCTTGACTAAAGGGGATAACATACAAGGAAAGTAGGACCACAAAACAAACCAAGGGGTTGTAATGGATCAGATCTAGAGAAAAATAGGTCAGGAATGGGTAGAACACAGACAGGGGTTCTGGAACAAGGATCTCAAACATTGAAAAGGATTGAAAAACTACAAGTTGGGCCTGTCATCGAAGTATGTGTAATTGAGGTCACACATAACTGTGAAATAGTCGCGATCAGGACAAAAAATCAGCATACAGACTTAAGTCACACAAAACATAAGTTTCTACGCGACAAGTCACACAAAAAAAGGTCACAGTGGCAACTGAGGTCACTCCAAGAGCCGAGACAAATGCAATATGGAGTTTTGGTCTAGGTTGCACTTATAGGGGAAGAAGGCATGACCTAGGTCATGCTTATTAGGAAAAAATGTGCGACCTAGTCGCAACTTTCTTCCAGATAACTATTGTCCAGCAGTAAGTGATTTTTCTTTTGGAATAAGGTTGTCAGCTTGGGCTCAGGGGCAGGCACTAAGGAAATACCGGTTCATATCTGTCAGGAGGAGGTCATATCTATGACGGCTGAAGGTCCCCAAGTGTAACAAACTAGTAGAAACACCTGCAAAAACAAAGATCTGAAAGGATTGACTGAGTGGAGTCTTCAAAACTGTAGTTGGGATTTCTCCTCTACTATGTGCAAAATAACCCACCCTAGATCGTCCAGATCATAGGGTAGAGTTCAACAATAGTAACGGGAAACATACAAGAACAATTTTTATGATTTTCTATTTTATATCTAACTAATAATAAGAAACAACAATAAACATACCTTTCTTTGAATTTGGACACTATAGTCGTTCATGGAAACAGTCACACAACTCCACGGTTTGGGTCTCTAGTCTTCTCCATGAGTGGTTGTCAAATAGGGAGAATGGATCCAAATGGGTACAAAGTGAGCTCAACGTACACCGTGGGAAGGGTACGACAAGAATGGAGAAACAATGGCAAGTGATGAAAAATAATGATAAGTGATGTGACCAAAAGTGTGGCTAAAAGTCAAGGAATGAACTAAAATTTATTATGCGAAGGCCTTCACACTGCATTTATAGGATGATCCAAAGTTTTTCAACCCATGGTATTTTATTGTGCATGGTATTTATCTATGGTTTTTGACCCATTATCATTTTTAGGGTTTTTTTAACTTTTTTTTTTTAGAGAGTGAGGATAATTCTCAACTTCCCTTCATTTATGGGGAAGGAATAATAATGTTTTGGACCATGTTTGGTGGATTTTTAGTTGTGAAGGTTGAAATGGAGGAAATAATGGTGGGAACATGATGTATGATTATGGTTTAGACCATGGAGAGTTAGGTGAACATTTTTTTGGTGTTAACACACACACACACACACATATATATAGAGAGACAGAGAGCTGGCAACTTTATAATCCTTTCTTTTTATAATATCTTCTATGGGTGTAAATTTTTATTTCTGAATTTATTAGTACCATTAGAATTTTTCCTAATTCTTGACTTTATTTATCATTTAATAGAGTTACCCAAATTACAAAACTTGAATAAATATCATAGACTAAAATTCTAATCTAGAGAGAAATCTCCCATAAGCCCTAACAAGGTAGAGGATCTAAGATTCAAATCCCAGAACCAAGCCCCAACATTATATATACAAAAGTTATTCATATAAAGAATTAAATAAGCATAATAAGTATGAATCCACCCTTTTTTTAATTAAAATTAAAAAAGCTTAACATAAATCACTTAAATATCAAATCATCACATAAAATGACTGCAATTCAAATAACCACAATAAAAAGTAAATATTAAAAAACAAAACCCTTATCATAAAAAAAATCCAAATAATCATATACCATAAACAAATTAAGAAATATGAAACACTCAAATACATAAATTGAAACCATTCGCAATTCTAAAGTATAAGATTAAAGCATCACTTGGATATGGAAATATCCAAATAAAAAAATCTGTACAAATCTAATAAGCGTCTACCATTGTGTCACCTTTCCTAGTCTTATCCAATCAAACATTAAGCTACAACCTCAACGTATAGGAAAACCCTACATTTCTCTTATATCCAGATCTATGGATAAGGGATTAAATCTCGTAAACAAACACATACATTACAGTTCATAAAACACAGTCACATTCCACGTATGACTGTCATGCAAACAATTATCTCACGCGTTGACCTCCCAACTCCAACGTATGTGTTACCTTGCTTTTCCCGTTCAAAGTTTTGGACAAGGGATCAAGTCCCTTAAACTTTTCTTATAAGGATAGAGTCCTTCAAAAACCAAAATGTATATGTCTTGAATAAAAAATATCGTAATTATTATAGCCAACATAGCAACCATAAATTCAACTGTATCTACAGGAGTAATTTAACATCGATAATCATATACATCAACTACAATTTGAGTCACGATTAGAACTTCTTTGAGACAAGATGGAATCGCCTGAACTTAAAAATTCTATCCAACGGACCAACAGCTAAGTCAATGGTTGAATGGTTGACTTCGCTGTTGGTCTATTGGATGAACCAAACGTACATGTTTGTTAAGGATGGCCGAATCAATCCAATCTGGTAAACAAATAAAGATATACTCCTAAACAAACTACTCCATAAGCTTATCAATGTTGTCCATGATTGAATCGTGCAAACAATCAAATCTATCAACAAAACACAAACCATGCTGTCATGAACTAATCACAAGCATAGGATCGAATCCCATTAACTCTGCAATTCATGTAAGGGCGGAATCCATCCTCACAATTCACCCAGGGACACACTAATAATAGAAATTACTAGGGATCAAATCCCTTAGTTTGAAAATCAAATAAAAACATAATAGGCTCAAAATTGATTCACAAAGCTACTTGAAAGAACAGATACATCTTACTCAACAATTTACACAAAGATGAACCATTTTATAAATATATATGAAAACTCAGACTTACAATTCAATCTACATAATTATTCAAACAAAACGTAGACGCCCAAACCCAAAATGATATTACCAATTCAGTACAGAAGCGTTCAAACCCTATAAATAAATTATACATTGGCATAATATAAAATCTGGAGGGTTTCCCATTTAATACCGAATAATAAGGTTCAGAGACTTTGTTTCTTCCCATTGACAATTTAGTCTAGAAGGCCAAAAGTTTTATAAATAAATATACAAGGGAGTTATATAAACATAAAACCCATATAGTATTCATCCAAAACGTCTCCCATTACCCAACAGAGTCCCATAAAATGTCTACCATGCCTCAGGGTTGAAATTATTAAAACAAATTCACCTCTGCAAACTAGATTGCACATTGCTACTATCATGATAGGGATCAGAAACAACAACAGATCTTTTAAACCACCCCTCCACAAATGGGAATTGGCCAATAGAAGCCATATCTTACCCGGAGTCCACGCTAACTGAAGGAAGCGCAAGTATCACACCTCGAATTGTTTTACCTGCAAAGGAAACAATGAGCAGTCACTATTATTCTTGTAAGAGGAGAATGAGTAGCAGGAATACTTATAGAGCACGAGTCACACTTGATTAAACAATATAATGCTTTCATACATTTCAATAACCCTCAATGCTATATCAACAGAGCAACGAAAGTCTCAATCAATATATTAAATTCATATCTCGATTGCAGATTCCCTTTTCTAAGTCGAAGTGGTAACATGACCTACCTCTCTATTTCCTTTTATGTTAATGGGGTTTCTCCCTGTATTCTGTTCAGGAATGGATGGCCTTTTAAGTTAACGGTTTTTCCTGCATTCTATTCCATTATTTAATGCCGTTGTATCTCAACTTGTTTGAGATGCAACGAGTGTTTATTGCAACGGTCCGGCTTGCTCGCGTCCATTTGAACTTTGAATTTCGCCTTGCTAGATACAAGGAATATAACAATCTTTTGAATTCGAATTCAAAATTTAATATATATTTATTTATAAATTTTGATTTATTTTTATAAATAATTATTAATTTAAAAAATATTTGTTATTTAAAATTTGAAAAATATAACTTTTTAAAATTTATTTTAATAAATAATAATATATATTTTTTTATGTTTAATATTGAATTATAATTCGGTAAAAGATTTTTGATTTATTTTTATAAATAATTATTAATTTAAAAAATATTTGTTATTTAAAATTTGAAAAATATAATTTTTTTAAAATTTATTTTAATAAATAATAATATTTTTTTTATATTTAATATTGAATTATAATTTGGTAAAAAAATTATACATTGATTTAAAATTTTGTTTTGATTTTTTAAAGTACGATTATTCTATTTATTTAAATAATTTAAATTTATAATTTTTTAATATTATTATACTATATAATAATGGATTTTTGTTAATATTCATTATTAAATTATAACTAGACAAGTTTAATAAAATTTGTACATTTTAAAGATTCAAAATTCAATATATATTATAATAAATAGTCATTATTTTATTTATTTAAATAAAAATGTATTAGCAATAAATACATCTAAACCATTTCAAGAACATATCATTACCTCTTAACTATCAAAACTATTTATTATCTCCTTGGAGTGAACATAAACTAATATATAAATATCAATATGAAAAAATAGTGAATCAAAATCTCTTTACAAATTATATGGACAACTAAATTTTAGTGATCAATATTTGCAGTTTCAATAAGTGGAGAATTATGTTCAAGTAAAAAATGATTACAAAGAAAAAACAATTTTGGTGACTACAAATTCACAATTTCAGCAAGTATAAGAGTGAGAAGAAATTTACATTTTTTAAACAAAAATGACAATTTCTATTGATTGCAAATCCAGTGACTAAGAATTGCAGTTTCAACAATTGGAGAATTATAAAAATTGCAAAATTAGCATCCAAAAATTGCAATTTGAACAATTACTTGTTAATTGATTGCAATTGGGATACCCACATATTGTGATTGAAATTGCAATTTTGACACTTCAACTTCAGAATTCCAATTGTCAATTATAAAAATTGTAACTTTTTATCAAAAATTTCAATACATTTGCAATTTCATGATTTTTTTCCTTTAAATTTTAAATTGCAATTTTGACATTTGGATAATTGGAAATTCAAGAATTTTAACTACAAATTTGCAAATCATATATTTTTATTTAAGAATATTTTATTTTTAAGCAATCAAGAAATGCAATTTAATGACCAAATCTAAAAATTGCAATTTCAACAATTAATTGATTATAGTTTCAATATTTGTATATTGCAAGAATTTATGTGAAATTGCAATTTCAATAACTACAAGTTTGAAATTTCAACTAATTATATGATTGAGGAGAAAGTTGCAATTTTAAGGAAAAGTACAATTTAAACAATCAATCCAAAAGAATTTTAGAGATCAAGATTTGTAGTTTCAACAAGTGGAGGATTATGAGCTCTGCAAAATTGCAATTTTAGCTTTCAAAAATTACAATCTCAACAATTAATGACAATTTTGGCAATTCTAAGGTCAACAATAAAAACTATAAATTCACATTTTCAACAAGTATACTAAAGAATAAATTCACATTTTTTATGATTAACCAAGAACTGCAATTTGAACAATTGAAGAGTTATAACAATTGCAATTTTAGTATCTAGGGTATTGCAATTTCAACAATTAATTTATTGCAATTCATGAGATTGAGTATTGGAATCTCATGATTTCAAGAGTTGCAATTTCAACAATTGGAGAAATATAAAAATTGGAACTTTTAAAAGAGAAAATGAAATTATAGCATCAAGAAATTGTAATTTCCACAATTTCAACAATCAATTGATTATCATTCCAATAATTGCATATTTACAATTTAAGAAACTTTTAATCCTAAATGCAACTTTAAAATCTCACTTTTAGCTAGTAGATGATTAAGGAGTAATTCACATTCTTTTACCTAAAAATGAAATCTCAATAGTTGGTTGTTTGTAATTTCAATGATCAAGAATTTCAATTTCAACATGGGGCTGCAATCAAATAATGGTGATCCACTAGCATCCATACATGGTGTCTTGTCAAAAATAGGTTGGGCATCTTCTCTTATTCCCCCCCCTTGAACAGCTCCAATGCACCCCATGGATGGTTGTGGGAAATGACCTTCATTCTCATTTTCCTATTTAAACAAAGTTTCACAACATAGTTATCAATTAAAATGGCTTGACATTCCAATCCTATCTTATTCAAGATTCTATGCCATCAAAGTTAGGAAATTGCAAAAATAACTTGTTACAATGATAAAATAAACATCTTACATGTACATAAATTAGCCCACTTAAGGTTGGTTAATAACTCATTTGTGGAAATCTTGGAGAGATTTTCCCATAATTTTCCTAATTTGAAATTGAAAATTGCAATTTAAATTATTTCAAAGCTCAAACAACTACAATTTTCAACAACCAAATAGTCAACATAATCATTAGAAAATATTCCACTTTTAGTGCTTTAATATAACAATTATTACCTCATTGTGAGATATCGATTCATCTAAGATCACACTTCTTTTAGTCCTAGAAAGTGAAGAGCTCTATAATTAAACAAATATTTCATTAGACTATCTGCAAAGGATTCAATATAAATTCCATGAAATTGTAAATTTCATTGTACTACACAAACAAATTGTTCATTGAAATTGTGACATGAAAAATAAGAATATAGATATTAGAAAAAAGCGACAAACATAAACACAAACATGCATGCACATGCACTTATGTAGTGTTTTATTTCTAGATAATAATAAAAGTTGAATTTGGGAAGATTATGCAGTTATGTAGTGTTTTATTCAATTTTGTCTTCTTCAATTTGGGAAGATTGAGTTGTGAGAGTATATTTTAACCTAAACATCTCCATGAATTTTGATGCATGAAAACTCATTGAATTTTGAGTCATTTGCTATTGCAAAAAATATTTGAAAATGTTGTATCGCTAAGGGTTATTGCATGTCAAATTTGTCATTTTATTGCTAGGTATTAATATAATAACATACTCACAAACGAACACTACTAGGATTAAAAGAAATAGAATTCCAACAAACATAACAACTTTAAAGCATACACAAAACTGCAAACACAAAGGATTCACATAAACAATGAGTCTCATTTAGATCGTAGGAATTCGATAGGTTTGTAAATCACAATTATACATTTGAGAAAAACCAAGTTTGAGTATTTGTAATTCTCGCTTTCACTTCTTTGGATTTCTTTCACTGTCTCGTCTAGCAACTCTATCAAGCTCATCTCTAAATGTTTTCCTCCCGCTAGAACCCTGTGTTGGGGTAGGAAAGTGTGCATAACTAGATGATACATATGAGCGCTTACAAGTGACCATCCTTTCTAAGAAATCTCTTCCACGCTCCAAGGTATGCCCAAATCCATCTTGCAATTGTTGGAAAGATGAAGCAACCGGATGGTCCAATCCTAAAGTGGTTGATGTCACTGTTGTCTTGAACTCATTTGCAACAGATTCCATACGTTTTTCAAGGAAGCAAAAATGGGATTCTTCACCAGGTAATTGCATAAGCGACTCAAAAATGTCATGAATGTTTTTTGAGGCACTTTTTCATCCATGACTTCGATTAACATTGGTGGAAGGAGCCATCGAACCATCAACGTTATCATTTACCTACATAGTGAGAAACAAAAAGTCATATCAATAGCAAAAGAATGATAATAAACATAAAATAAATCAAGTCGTGAAATGAATACCATGATAGGAACATCCAAGTCATTTTCAACTATCTGGTGACAAAGTATTGCAACATATTATCCCACAATGACTATTATTTACTACTAATGATCTAAATATTTAATATGAATACTATAATCACCTGAAATGGGGTTGTTTCATAGATTCTTGTTTCTAGATCTTCTTGTTCCAGCCTTTTGTTGTTCCTCATCATGCTAACCTTAATGACATGCTTACACAAATATCCAATTTTTTTCCCAACTATAATCACACATAGCAAAGTTTGGACCTAATTTCCATACCATATATGTTTTCTCAATATCGTGTTGACTTTGCACCCATGCTATTGAAGGATCTGAGTGGTGTAGCGTCACATTATGATCTGGAATATATTGTGCTCTTAGCCATGAATGAGATTCTACTTTCTCCACCTTATAATGTCTATGGAAACCATTTTCCTTTGCACATTGATGCCACCAATAAAAAATGTGGACCACTGTTAATAATTGATGCACCAACCAATCCACTCGATGATGTGAAGCTACTTGTATGGACTTAAAAAAAACTTGTTTTAGATGGGAATGGTATGACTCAATAGCCCCATTAGTTTTTTGTCCAACATGCTTTAACTTATGACAACATTTTTCCCATATTTCTGATGAGCATCAAAGAACATAAGGTAATAGTGAGAATAAATTATAACATAAATGTGAGATATGAATGAAACTATAGAGAAAAACATGAAAATTGAAACTAATTGAAATATGAAACTATAACAAAAAAAATAAAACTAAAACCTAAAATATGAAGCAATTGTAGAAGTATATGAAAATTGAATCTATAGAAAATTATAGTATATAGACAAACCTATTCTATCCAACCATCGTGCTCGAAAGTACTCAACCAATGCAGTTTCTTCTTGGAAGTCATTTAGAAATTTATTGGCCTCCTCAATTGCAGAATATTCATTTTTTTTGGTGTGCATAATGTCACCTAATTGCTTAAACATGGCACGTCTTGTAGTATCATCTTTAAATTTCATCACAAGGTTTTTTAACCATGCCCTTCTGACATGCCAATTGCATAAATGGACTTCACATTGAAATACTTCCCTATTGCACATAGAGGTTATACATCATTAAAAATATTGGCATACTTGTATAATGTGTCTTTAATGATGGATGTAACATTTCATAGAGAATTGGATAAAAACACTGTCACAACTATATGTACCTAATTGCACCAATCTTTGTTGTTGCATCATCTACCATGAATGCATTCACTTTCCATTCCAACATACTCATCCGTACTTTGAGAAGTAATGTTTCCATCCATTTAGCAATATTAGATGTCTTAGATCTAGACATTAGAATCCATGCCACAGGAACACCATTATGTTGAGAATCAAACACCAACAATGTATAAAGTTGGAACTGCATACAATTAAACATAATCCTAGTTACATGCTTGGACCATCTTACAAATAACAAATTAAAGCAAAAATGTAGTATATGATATATAAAATTTCCTTAAAGCGATTTGTTCCAAATGTGGAGTCCATTGCTAATATACTATTGTGGCAATATTTTCTCATCCATTCTAGGTGTAGTGGTTGTTTAATGCCTAAAATTAAGGGAGTGTGTCCCTCGTCATCTATGGCATAGTCAAACTCTAAGTAGTAGAATATTTTATCAATATTTATAGCTTGCGATATGCGCACGCTTTGAGCATCATTCTTGTCAAACATATATTGGGCATGTTTCAATCTCCTCTCTATATTTCCAATGTCATCACGGGTAAGAAAATCATTTCGATTAAACTCAACTTTAAATTATGTTACTTTTTCATGCACTAGTTCACGATGCTTGTGATGTACACATTCTGCTGACATTCCCAACAACAAACATCTTTCAACCCATTGAAGTAGTTCCTTGCTAATATGTGGTGCATGAAACGCCCTTATGCCTACAAAAACATCACCCTCTTGTCCATGACGAATTTTCCCTGTAATATCTATATGATTCATCTCACTATAAGTGATTAGAGCATGTTCTGGATCCTTCTTGGGTATGTGAACACTAAAATGACATGTGCAACCACGTCTCAAATGTTTACGACCTGGACGAATTCCTATACCCCTTTTAGGAACTTTTGATACATCATAAGGCAATACATCAATCTCTTTATAGTCCTCTGGCCCATATGAACACCAAAACCTACAAGCAACAACAAAATACTAACACACTAAGGTTTGAATTTAAAACAAGATTAATATAAGAAAACAAGTAGAAGCAAATTACTTACACTATATATTCCAAAGGTGTGTCGATTCTACACTTTTGGTTCCAGCATGTTCATGTTCATGTTCTTGTTTTGCTTTCCTACTGAAACTTGTTCGAAAGCTCATTGGATACAATATATTATTTCTTTCCCCAATAATAAACTCTTTATATCTAGTTGATTTTATCTAGGCAACATTGTTACCTCAAATCATAATCCAGTGCAAATCAAAAGAAGAAAAGTTTGTTTTTTTTGGATCTTGCACTGCAAGAGCTAGAAGTTGTTGCCATTCCGAACTCATCTACAAGGCATATAATGTGAGTTAGATCGACATTTGTTTATTTTTTGTGAACTAAACTTCATATATAATATACAAAAACATTTACACAAGAAGCAACAGAATCCCATGTACAAGGAATCCTATAGTATAAAGAATGGTATATACAAAGAATATTATAGTCTCCTCCTTAAATAAACTAAAATAGCTATAAAATCAGAATATGTGGGAGGTACCTATTTTTCGTCCTTAATTAGTAGTGATCCTCTTGCAAATGAACTTTGTCTCTCCATAAATCGCAAAAAAGCGGTGACGGAACTAGAATCATTTTCAAAGACATGCTTAAAATAGAGTTCCAAAAATAAACATTCCAACCACTCTCACCTATTGCTATGTAGTAAGACCTGCTAGCCTAAGATATTTGCACAATAAAAAATAAAAACACCAAATAAATCTTCCTCTAGTCTTTTCCTTTGCATGCCCATCACCTCCTCATTAAACAAAAAGACATATCAATTGGTTGCATGTATCGTCAGACACATTGATCGTTTGATATGTCCTGTGTGGATTGTATGGCTAGCCCATTTGTTCAATTCAATTTAAGTAAGTACATCTTATAGACATATAAATCATATTCCTATGAAATTTAAGTGAGTACATCTGTTGATATTGTTGTACACAAAGAATATTGGACATAATAATTATATTCATAGAAAACAACTATCCATCCATGTTTATGATGATCGATGTTGGGTATGAGTGTGTAGAAACCATGAACTCTTACTTTAAGTGTGGGTATGGGTCTACTTCCAACTACCAAAATGAGCATGAAAAATAGATGATTACTAAGAAAAGAAATGCAGTTCTCACAAAAAACAATGTAATGGAACTTAAAACAAACATTTATGCTATTTATACATCCAATTGAGTTCAAAAATGGACTCCGACTATGTTATTTGATGGTTGAAAATAATGAAATGAATCATGGACCAAAACTATCAATAATTTAATTCTTAACATCATGAAAACACATCCAAACAATATATAATGTAAATCAAGTTTTCATATCCTTTATAGATGGAAATGCTTTCAAAAATGCTTTCAACTATATTATCAACTCGTTCAAAATTGTCAAAAATTGTAAAAATTTTGAACTCCTTTTCTTTCTTTTTGTTTAACATAGAAACCAAAGTCCATCTAAATTTATCTATTTTCTCCTAGGCATGACACCCCAAATTTTCTTTGCCCTTTTTATACTGCTTTGTGTTAGAAAACAGGACCGTAGTGTAATAACAAATATACAGTTAAATCATTAAACAAGATGCAAAACACATTAAACAAATTACACAGAGACATAGATATAATGTGGTTCACCCAAACGATGGGCTACGTCCACAAAGAAATTGCAAGTCCTTTTATTACAGTCCAGATAGATGAAGGGATACAGCCTGCAGCAAAACTGCTGCAATTCTTCTTCACGCTCTCACAGTCTCTCACACACAATCACAAAGATTGTTTACAATACAAAAGAATATCATACACAGTCGTGTTACAATGCTTTATTTTATAGGGGAAATACCATGGGTAAATACTACGGTTAACCCAATACCATGGGTTCGCAAAAATGTTGGCCAACACACATTCCAAAAAAATTTCTCGGGGGCTTCGCCCCCAAACCCCCTTTTCTCGAGGGCACTGCCACCGAACCCCCATATCTCATGGGCACTTCCCCTAAACCCCAAGGCAGGGGGAATGAGTGTACAACACACCTAGGGTACAAACACAACTGAATAATATCTCTGGATCTGGAAGATCAGGCTCCACAACCAACAATCTCCCACTTGGAGACTGATCACAGCAAGCCCACCGCTACTGCACTTGCTGGACTATGCTTTGGACCTTGGACTTGAAAATTTCTTATTTTCACCTTCATGCTTGAAGGCCAATAGAAACCAAGCAGGAACTCAGTTTCTCTCTCGTTACTCCCTTTGTCAACATGTCCGTAGGATTCTGGCTAGTATGTATCTTTTCCAGTTTTAACAGTTCTTCATCTAGAATAGATCTTATGAAGTGGTACTTGAGATGTATATGTTTAGTATTCGAATGAAATGTTGAGTTATTTTCAAGATGAATGGCACTTTGGATGTCACTATATAGCCTACTATTCTCCTGCTTCTTATCCAATTCTTCGATGAACCTCTGCAACCAAATCATCTCCTTACTAGCCTTTGTAGCAGCAACATACTCTGCTTCCGTTGTTGAAAGTGCAACAACCTGTTGCAGTTTTGAAATCCAACTTACTGTTGTTCCACCCATAGTAAACACATACCCTGTGGTGCTCCTCCTACTGTCTTTATCACCAGCCATATCTCCATCAACATATCCCTGTAGAACAGTGTCTGAACCTCCAAAACATAATGCATGTGAAGTGGTACCTCTCAAATACCTGAGAATCCACTGTACTTATTTCTAATGCTCTTTACCTGGATTATTCATATACCTGCTCACAACTCCCACTACATGTGCAATATCTGGTCTTGTGCACACCATGGCATACATCAAGCTTCCAACTGCTGATGAATAGGGAATCATGGACATGTAATCTATTTCTTCTTGTGTCTCTGGACACATTTCCTTAGTTAGTCTGAAATGAATTGCTAAAGGTGTACTAACTGGTTTTGAATTATGCATTCTAAACCTATGCAACACCTTTTCTATGTACTCACCTTGAGACAACGTCAATTTGCGATTTTTCTTGTCTGTTGTTATTCTCATACCAAGGATTTTCTTTGCAGCACCCAAATCCTTCATCGCAAATGAATCCGCTAGTTTTCTTTTGAGCACATTTATATCCTGCATGTTAGACCCTGCAACAAGCATGTCATCCACATACAATAACAAGATAATATATCTTCCGTTATCTAGCCTCTTGAAATAAACATAGGGGTTAGAATGACATCTATCATAATCTTGTTCTGTCATAAACTTATCAAATTTCAAATACCACTGCCTTGGAGCTTGCTTCAAGCCATACAAGATCTTCTTCAACCTGCAAACCAAATTCTCCTTACCTTTGACGTCATACCCCTATGGCTGCTGCATATAAATCTCTTCCTCCAAATGCCCATGGAGAAAGGCTGTTTTTACATCTAACTGTTCAAGATGCAAATATTCTAACACCACTAGGCTTAAAATAGTTGTAATTGAAGTCATTTTAACAACAGGAGAAAATATTTCATCAAAGTCTATACCTTTCTTTTGTGCAAACACCTTTACAACAAGTCTAGCCTTGTACCACTTCTTGCCTCCATCTTCTTCCTTCAACCTATAAACCCATTTATTCTACAATACGTTTTTTCTGCAGGCAACTTAACCAGATCCCAAGTCTGGTTTCTTACCAATGAGTCCATCTCCTCATCCATTCCTTGATCCCACTTCTTTATAGTTTCTACCTGCATTGCTTCTTCATAACATTCTGGTTCACCAGAATCAACCATCAATAAATAATACAATGAAGGAGATAATCATTCAGGGGGTCTACTTAACATGGTAGACTTTCTTATAGTTGCAGGAGTTTCAGGTACCTGCTGCTGCTCTTGATTTTCTGGTGCCTTTGGAACTTCATTTTCTTTGATTTCATCAAGCACTGTGTACTCTGTGTTTTCCTTTTCCACTTTCTTTCCCTACAATAGATCTTTGTACATGACCTTTTCATTGAATACTACATCTCTACTCCTAATGATTTTCTATTTGTCATAATCCCATAAATGATAACCAAAATCATCAACCCTGTATCCAATAAAGGTACATTTCTTGGATTTAGCTTCAAGCTTTGTTATATCATATTTATCAATATGGACAAATGCTTCACAACCAAAATTTCTCAGAAATGAGTATTTTACCTGTTTACCTGTCCATGCATCCTTTGGAATGCCACCATCCAAAGCGCTTGAAGGCCCTATGTTTATTAAATAAACAATAGTGTTTACAGCTCTTGCAGTGGCAACTATTTTCCCAAATTTCTAAAAAATTGGGACCCTCCTTTCAAATTTTGTCTTGCTTAGTTTGATTAGGATTGCTTAATGTTACTGCAAGTTTGATCTTTGAGGATGCTTGTTGAATGGATGTCGTTGTTTCCTGATGCTGCCTTTTGAATTTGAGTTTTGAATGATTGGTTATTTCTTTTTCTTTGCTGTCAAAAGTTTTCAGTACAATGTATCGGAGCCGTAGTTCCTTGCAGAGCCATCATTGCGGAAGCTAAACGACGAATGTTCCGATGCATAGCTCCTATCTTTATTGAGCCCGCGGACTTATGGCTATTCTATGTGTTTTCTTCACTATCGGAGCAATTTATGACATTTGGCGGAGGCCGTGTCTTTTTGATTCCCGCTGTTGCAGTCCCTTAGCAGAGTAACCATCCGATTAAATAACTTTCCGACCGTCGATGTATGTCGCCCATTTTAGTACTTTTTTTTTTGCCGACTAGTTGTTGTGCTCCGAAACCCCTAGACCATGGGTCACCCACCGTTGCGTCGTTCTAGTGAACTAACCAACCGATGTCAAGTGTTCCGATTCGTCGATGGGGATTTTTATATGCCCGATGCCTGGTCGTTTTCCTGCCGTAGTTACGAGCTTGTAACTTGTTTCATGAATGACAAAATGTTCTTTGTTTTTTATCAAGTTAAGATTTTCACGTTGAAAATGTAGTACCAAGTTTCACTTTTAACGCTGGTTTTATTGGTAGTTTGGTTTATGTTTATTGAAGGTAGTTCGGATTAATGATGAGTTGTTCGTATGATTGCAGACAAACCTAGGAGATTTTCGGGATTCAGTTGATGATTACTGCTGCAAAAAAGGAAATTGGCTGAAGAAAGGAAAAGCTGAAGCATAAAGAAGAAAGCGAAAATCGAAGACTGACACGATATCAAAAGGACTATTGGATTACAAAGAATAATCAATAAGAACATGGTCTCGGGCTTTGGGGGTTCGTCGATTACCAGGTCGGTCTTTCTTACAAAGTGTTGTAAATATTCATCTTGATTTGAAATGTAACGTTCGTATGAATCATGACCACTCACAAAAGAAAAAATGGTTTGGGGAGCCCAAAAGTCACGAGTCGAGGGGGGGGGGAACCCAAAGGTTTTGCTGGTTTTTGTATAAATTAAGGAAAGTAAGAGGAATGGGGGGCTTTTTCCTAGTGAGACTTGTGAAAAAATTGTTGTAAGAGGAACTATTTCGTTTTGCAATAATATAATTACAATTTTGCCTGTTGGAGAAAGTTTTGGGTGGAATGTTCAAATGTTGTCCAATGAATGATGTTGAAGGGGAACTATTTCGTTTTCAACCGTATTTCATTAACTGTGAGATCGTTCTAACTTTATGAACCTATGTTCTTGTACGAATGTTCTCCGGATTATTTTATGATGATTTCCATTGTGAGTAATGAATGTCTTAACAAACAATGAGCTATCTTGTTGTGCATATCTTATTTATGTTTATGTGTTTTGATTCAAAGAACAACTACCTGTGATTTATCTTAATACATGAACAGTAATACATTACTCATTAAACGATAATCTCGTTCCCTAGGGACAACTTAGTTAGTTTGTTTTCTGTTGTGTGTGATTCAGATGCGAGAGAGTTTAAGACGAGAGGTAAGAACCTGCGCATCACATTGTGACCGCTCCTCGTATTCTTTATCAATCTGCATGTTAGATAGGCACTTGCATATCATACTTAAAGTTAAAAAACAAAAAAATATACACGGTGGACCAGGCCGCAACTGGTAAAACCCTTTATTTTTGTTATTTGACCTACGGTAGTCGGACCGCAAACCGGACGGATTCCCCATACCAAACAGTCACGGGCTAGTTGGGAACGTTGACTGGGGAGAATCCCTTGCTGTTGCTGCCTGTGATTTTAGTTTCTGGCACTAGAAGGAGGGCCACCAGTGCATGGATGGCCAAGGAAACCCTTTTCCTCGAAATTACTTCACCAGTGATAGTTTTGAAAGCGGTTTATTTCCTAATCCGAATCCTAAAGAGAATAGAGAACATCTGTTTTCTATGAACAATGAAGTAGTTAAGGATCTGAGAAGACACACTAGAGCATATGTGAAGAGTATTGGAGGATTACCCACTGTCCCTGATTTACCCCAACGAGAATACAAGAAGAAAGATAATCCTGTATTGGAAGACTCTGTGTTAGTTGGAGATTGGGAAGAACTGGTAGAAACAACCTTACAGGAAGTGGTTCAGCCTTTGAATCAGGTATACCTTGATAGACCTAACGGTTCACCTATCCATACTCCTACTCACTCACCTCCTCACTCTCCACCCAGACTCATGGCAGGTGTAAATGCAAATCAGCCACCTAACCCACCTAACCCACCACCTGCTTGGAAAGCCAGATCACCTCTTAACCTAGCACCTTCGTTGCATGACTTACCTCAAGCTTTTGAGAAGATGTTGCCCAAGTTTGACCCAAATGAGAAGATTTTAGTAGATGACCATTTGCAAAGTTTCTACTTGGACATAGAAGGACTAAAAGCTAGAGAACACGAGGATGTAGTCTGTAGACTTTTCCCGCATACCCTTAAAGGAGCAACGGCCTCATGGTATTTTGGTTTTCCTGCAAACTCAATCCTAGATTGGGATACCTTTCAAAGGATATTTAGAAGCAAATATGCAACCCAAAAAACTCACGCGGCTTCCATGAAAGGACTGTGCGCTTTAAAGAAAGAAAGAAAAGAAAAGGTGCATAGTTTTACCCAAAGATTTGCAGCTTATCTTAAGAATTTTTCTGAAATTGATAAGCCCTCGAATAAAGTTCTGATTGAGTATTATACTTCAGCTCTAGGGCCCGATTTGGCCATGTTTTCCAAAATGAAAGCCAAACCTACGCTTGCAGAGACTTATGAAGAAGCGGAGAGAGTAGAGGCTGAAAAGGAAAGCATTGAAGATTATCCTGAGCAGTCAGGGGAGAAAAATGTTGGGAAGAAATCTTTGTTATTTACTAATCCTAAAGAGGAACAATCACATGATTTCGAAGGAATGGAAAAGATGATGCAGAAGCTCTCTAACAGAATAATAGACTTGGAAAACGAAAAGGAAGCCCAGAAGTTCTATAAGCCTTATTACAAGAAAAAAGAGGATAACAATCAATCCCAACCCCCTCCACACAGTCCTGCATCAATGAACTTAACAGAGGTACGGATGGATAACTTTTGCACTTTCCACCAACAACCCCATTCTGAAAAAAATTGTCCTCAATGGATAAATTCAATGACATTAGTGATGAACTAGCTGTTGGATTCCAAGTTAACAGAGGTTGACGATGAGGAGGGAAAATATAACAATAAATCAACATAAAAAGAGAATGATGCCATGGTTTTATGGGACTGTGTATCATTGTTTGATACCGAAGAGGAAAAGGATTCGAGACATGAAGATATCTCATAAACGAATGTGACAACGAGAAGCCAAGGGTTGATTAAAGAAAACAGTCTTATACTCCCGAAGATTAAGAGACTTCAAAAGAATGTAAAGAAATTTCGGGAAAATACCACAGCAGATAAAATTCCCGAGTTCACCATTACCAATAAAAATCTAAATCATATCAGCATGCCAACTAAGCCCATTGAAGAGAAGATAAATAATGAAAAGACGAATTTCATAGAACACAAGATGGAGTATGACATTGTAGAAGATATCAAAAAGGTGAAAGCAAACATTTCACTATTCGAAATGTGCAATGTGCCACAACAGAAATAAAAATTGTTAAAAGCACTAGAAACACCTGAAGATAAACTTCTTGTTAATACCCAACCTGAAGAAGAAGAAATTGGGGAAGCAAGTGTGGGAGGTAAGTCCAAGTATAAAACTCCACCTTTTCTCCTCACTTTTGAAATTTTCAATCATAACGCGCAAAATTGTCTAATAGACTTAGGGGCATTAGTAAATGCTATGCCACTTTCAGTATGTAGGAGGATAAATGGACAACCAAAACCATCTACCTGGAAGGTTACTTAGCTAGACAGAACTAATGTGAAAGTAGTTGGGGAAATGGAGGATGTTCTCATTCGCTTATCTTCAAATGATAAGGTATGTCAATTCATTGATATTGTAGTAGCAGACATACCTGAGGCTTATGGACTTGTTTTGAGTAGAGATTGGTCAACGAAGCTGAATGGATATTTTGCTTCAGACTGGTCACATATGTGGATACCTTATAAAGGAAGCCCAAATCAAATTAAAGTTATAAGAGAGCCCCACATGAAACACAATGTCACGCAGCTAGAAGATAAGAATGAACTAGTGAATTCTGTTTTGGGGAACTACTTTATTGAGCTGGAACCAAGAAATTACCAAGCAGAAGAAGCCAACATTACATTAGACACCTAGCTTGATCTCCTTCGGTTTTCGTAGGCTGATGAAATTGACTGTAAAATAGTAGACTTAGCTTTAGATGTAGATTCTGATTCAGATATGGTAAAAATAGATAGCTTTTGGACACTTTTTTTTGATGGATCTAAGACATTGGAAGGATCGGGAGTTGGTTGTGTCCTGATTGATCCAAAGAATAATAAACACTTCCTTTCCTGTAGATTAGAGTTTGAATGTACCAACAACATAGCCGAATATGAAGCATTGGTTCAAGGACTGCAGAAAGCAATTGAATTTAAAGTGGAAAATATGAAAGTATATGGAGATTCTGAAATAATTGTGAAACAGATTCGAAATCAGATACATTGCATTTCACTTGATTTAAAATCTTACCAAAGTGAAGTGTGGGATTTGCTTAAAAGTTTTTGTGCATTTAATATTGTGTCAATTCCTAGACTAAGAAATGTCGCAGCTGACTTGTCAGCCACCTCAGCTGCAAGGCTTGTACACTCTAATAATAGGTGTTATATTGAATTGCTTTTCAGGCCTTCGGTTCCAGACATGATTACAAATTTACAAGTTTTTGATGATGATCAACAGATCCTTGAATGCTTGAAAAATGATGATACTTTCAAAGGGGCAATTATCAATGACGAAGAACATTAGGCTGAGCTAAAATTTGACAATTTCATTCCTAAAGGAGTCAGGACTTTAGAACAAATGTTTGATCCAAACGACAAATTCAGAAGACCAGCAAACGTGAAGACTCACAACTCATCTTTACAATTCGAGCTGATAAACTTAGGAACTGAAATTGAGCCCAAATGTGTGAATTTTGGGATGTGTTGTTCCCCCGGTGAAAGAAATAAGTCCATAAGTTTGTTCAAACAATACAAAGTTGTGTTTTCCTGGACCGTTATGAATATTTGAAAGCCTATGACACCAAGATTATTCAGCATGTCATCCCTGTTAGGATTGGGGTCAAGCCTTATCAGCAGCCCTTAAGGAAAATGCATCCCAAACTTGAGCCTTTAATTCAGAATGAAGTAAGGAAATTACTGGATGCCAAAATTATATTCAAAGTTAGACATTCAGAATGGGTTTCAAATCTGGTACCAGTAAGGAAGAAATCTAGAGAAATTAGACTATGTGTGGATTTGAGAAACTTAAATCGCGCTTCAGATAAAGACAATTATCCAGTTCCACCCATGGAACAGATATTGCAAATGGTTTTGGGTTCTGAGTTATTTTCTTTATTAGATGGATTCTCTGGTTACAGTCAGGTGTTAGTAGCTGAAGAAGAAAGACTCAAAACTACATTCAGAACAAGATGGGGGACTTTTTCTTATAGAAGGATGCCTTTCGGACTCATAAACGCTGGAGCTACTTTCCAAAGGGCTATGGATATAGCTTTCGGCGGTCTGATTGGCCACAGTGTTGTGGTATACCTCGATGACATCACAATATTTTCGAAGAAAAGAGAAGAACATGCATTTCATTTAAAGCATATTTTTGAGCATTGCCAAAAATATGGCATCTCGCTAAACCCCAAGAAGTGTGTGTTTGCCGTTACAGAAGAAAAGCTAATGGGTCACGTGGTATCTAAGAAGGGGATCTCCATAGACCCAGAAAGGAATAAAGCAATTGAACAGATCCCTTTACCCCATAATAAGAAAGGTATGCAA
This sequence comes from Pseudotsuga menziesii, assembly GCA_001517045.1. Taxonomy (NCBI): domain Eukaryota; kingdom Viridiplantae; phylum Streptophyta; class Pinopsida; order Pinales; family Pinaceae; genus Pseudotsuga; species Pseudotsuga menziesii. The sequence continues at coordinate 642,062 of LPNX010223085.1, read as the reverse complement.
TCATTCATGGGAACACTAAATTTTGTGTGAAGGTTTGTGCCTGATTTTGCTCAAATCGTTAAACCTCTACAGCATATGGTGAAGCAAAGTGTACAATTCAAGTGGACTGACATAGAAAAGAATGCATTCAGCAAAATAAAAATAGCTATTGCTCACGCACCATCTCTTAAAGGCCCATATTTTGATAAAGATTTTATTTTGTACACTTTCGCATCTGACGATTCATTGGCAGCAGTGCCTACTCAGAAGGAAGATGGGGGAGATGAATTCCCGATATCATTTATGAGCATTGGTCTACAGGGCTTCGAATTGAGTTACCCAGCTATGGATAAGCAAGCTTATGCAGTCTTCAAAGCGATAAAACAATTCCGGCGATACATTCTCAAGAACCGAACAAAGGTAATAGTCCCACACCCAGCGGTGAGGTCTCTTTTCGTGCAAAAAGAATTAGGAGAAAGAAGAGGCAATTGGGTAACAACTTTACAAGAGTATGACCTCAAATTCAAGCCAGCCTCCATAGTTAGAGGGCAGGGACTATGCAAAATAATGGTTGAAGGAAATAACAATGAAGAAAGCGATTGGGAAAATGAAGCTGAATTACATATGACAGAATTATGTCCTCTTTTTATAGCACCAGAGTTCTGGTACCGAGACCTTGTTCATTACCTTCAGGAAGGCTTGTTGCCAGAACATTGGAATTCCAAGCAGCGAAGAGCGTTGAGCCTTAAATCAACTGCTTATCAGATTGTTGATGGAATTTTATTTAGGAAGAATTATGATGGAGTCCTTCTCAGATGTTTAGAAAAGGGAGATGCAAAAAAGGTTATAACTGAGTTACATGATGGGCCTGCTAGAGGCCATTTCTCTGGAAATACGATAGCCCAAAAAATTCTCAGGGCTGGGTATTATTGGCCCACGCTGTTCAAGGATGCTCATGCCCATGTGAGAAAGTGTGATATCTGTCAGAGGTGTGGGGGAAGACAAGCCAAAGCAGCAGGACCACTGAAGCCGGTTATGATAACGGAACCATTTGAGCAATGGGGAATTGACGTCATTGAAGAAATAAAACCAAATTATTCCTTGCAGCACAAATATATTTTAACGGCAATGGACTATTTCACTAGATGGGTCAAGGCCATTCCACTACGAAAAGTCAATGAGGATGCTGTCATGGATTTCTTGCAGGATCATATCATGGCCAGGTTTGGGGTTCCAATTTCCCTAGTTTTTGATAATGCTACTTACTTTTTTTCCATTAAATTAACTGTATTTGCTCATGAAAAAGGAATTAAGTTGCATTATTTTGCCAACTACTACCCACAAGGAAATGGATTGGCAGAATCTACAAACAAGAATTTGACTAGGACTTTGAAAAAGACTGTTATAGAAACTCAGAGGAGTTGGCATTTAGCGTTACCGAACGCTCTTTGGGATGTTAGGGTTACACCCAAGAATTCCCTAGGTGTGTCACCATATACCCTTGTTTATGGAAAGGAGGATATACTTCCTCCGAACATTATGCTACCATCTTCCATAATAGCCCAAGAGTCTAGAGGCACAGACAATGAAATCCTGCAACTTAGAATTTATAATCTTTTAAAGGCGGAGGAGTCTAGATCCAAAGCCAGAGAACGTTTTAAGCAACAACATGAGGTAGTGAAAAGGTGGTTTGATAAGCACAAAGCTGGAACAAAAGAATTTGAAGTGGGAGACTTGGTTCTTAAGTGGGATCACCCGCATGATGAGAAGGGAAAGCACACAAAGTTTCAACAGTTATGGGTAGGCCCTTTCCAGATTGCAGCAAAACTTGGCCTCTCAACCTATAAATTGCAACATTTATAGGGGTGGGAGGAGAACTTACCAGTAAATGGTTTAGTTCTTAAACCTTATTTTTCTTGATTTTTTGTTTTTATGTTTGTTTTGTACATAAATAAATTGATTTGTTTGTCCACTTTGATTTATTTCATTTCGGTTTTGTTTTTAGTTTAGATTTATTTTGATTTCAATAAAAGAGGAAAACTTTTGGTTGCATGGAAAGCATCAGAGTTCTAGATTAATTGAGATCTTTAGGTATTAGACTGTATCTTATTGTTTGAATTTGCTAGAATTTCTTCTAGTAAGTAGTTTTCCTAAATGGCTATGAACACTTTGAAGTCCGACATAATCCCTGAAAAATAACTCAGGATCAAAAGGTCTAGAATACTAGTTCGAGGCTCCATCCATTTCACAGATCTAAGATGTCCTAGGGGGTAACAGCAAAAGACCCATGGAAAGGAAGCAAGGTAAACAGTATATTATATATAAATGATCACATGCCAAGAATTGAAAGCCTAAAGGTAAATAAGATTCAAAACTCCTAAAAGAAGCAATATCTATCAAAGCAAGGTACCAAATCATATAAACACCAAATTGCCAAAAGTTCTTCTCCATCCGTGAGCTGAAAATTAAATACATCTCTCACATAAAAGGACACTATGGATAGAGGAGCTTGAATAAAAAATTTAGAAAGAAAGGCATGAGGAGGACTCAGAAGGACCAAAAGTTCCACAAGCACACAAAAGTGCAAAATGGCATGGGAATTAGGAACAAATGAATATCTCTGTTTACAATATGTTACATTCCTGTGGTGTCCAAGCTGGAAGCTGCCCAAAGACAGAGGTAAAATGAAACTCATCTATTTGGCCTCAAAAGAGTTATCCTGACTTGGAGATTTTGGGTTTCCATTTCCCAACAGATTGGACTATCATCAATGATTAGAGTACGTATGTTTGCCATTGTTGGAATACAGTCATATAGAAGAATTATATTGCTGAATAGTCTGTTACTTAACGAGGAGTTGATTCATAGATTTGGGCTCACCAGGTAGTCGCCAATTGTTGCAACGGCAACTATTTTCCCAAATTTCTAAAAAATTGGGACCCTCCTTTGAAATTTTGTCTTGCTTAGTTTGATTAGGATTGCTTAATGTTACTGCAAGTTTGATCTTTGAGGATGCTTGTTGAATGGATGTCTTTGTTTGCTGATGTTTCCTTTTGAATTTGAGTTTTGATTTACCAGTTATTTCTTTTTCTTCACTGTCAGAAGTTTTCAGTACAATGTATCGAAGCCATAGTTCCTTGTAGAGCTGTCGTTGCGGAAGCTGAACGACGAATGTTTCGATGCATAGCTCCTGTCTTTACCGAGCCCATGGATTTATGGATTCTCTTTGTGTTTTCTTCACTATCGGAGCAATTTATGACTTTGGGCAGAGGCCGTGTCTTTTTTATTCCCGCCGTTGTAGTCCCTTAGCAGACTAACCGTCCGATTAAATGACTTTTCGACCGCCAATATATGACGCCCGTTTTAGTACTTTTTTTTTCACCGACAAGTTGTTGTGCTTCGGAACCCCTAGACCATGGGTCACCCGCTGTTGCAACGTTCCAGTGAACTAACCGACCGATGTCAAGTGTTTCGATTCACCGATGGGGATTTTTATATGCCCGATGATTGGTCGTTTTCCCACCATTGTTATGAGCTTGTAACTTGTTTCATGAATAATGAAATGTTCTTTGTTTTTTATCAAGTTAAGATTTTCACGTTGAAAACGCAGTACCAGGTTTCACTTTTAATGCTGGTTTTATTGGTATTTTGGTTTATGTTTATTGAAGGAAGTCCATATTAATGATGAGTTGTTCGTATGATTGCAGACAAAACTATGAGATTTTCTAGATTCGGTTAATGATTACTGCTGCGAAAAAGGAAATTGGTTGAAGAAAGGAAAAGCTGAAGCATAAAGAAGAAAGTGAAAATAGAAGACTGACAGGATATTAAAAGGACCATCGGATTACGAAGCATAATCACTAAGAACACGGTCTTGGGCTTCAAGGGTTCATCGGTTACCAGGCCGGTATTTCTTACAAAGTGTTGTAAATCTTCATCTTGATTTGAAATGTAAAATTCGTATGAATCATGATCACTCACAAAAGACAAAACGATTTGGGGAACCCAAAAGTCACGAGTCGGGGGGGGGGGGGGGGGACCCAAAGGTTTTGCTGGTTTTTGTATAAATTGAGGAAAGTAAGAGGAAAGGGGGGATTTTTCCCAGTGAGACTTGTGAAAAACTTGTTGTAAGAGGAACTATTTCGTTTTGCAATAATATAATTACAATTTTTCCTATTGGAGAAAGTTTTGGGTGGAATGTTCAAATGTTGTCCAATGAATGATGTTGAAGGGGAACTATTTCATTTTCAGTCGTATTTCATTTTGAAGGGGAACTACAACGTACCTATCCTATCTCCTTTTGCAATTACCATTGATCCTTTAGTGACCTTGCACCACGTTTCTCCAAACGTAGACAAACAACTGCCATCTCCCAACTGCCCTGTTGAGATCAGATTTATTTTCATAGAAGGAATGTGCCTTACATCTTTTAGTAGCCATTCATTCCCATTATTTAACTTAATCCATACCTTACCCTTTCCAACAATTTTGCATGGTTCATCATCCCCCAATAGCACATGCCCAAAATCACCTTGAACATAATCATGAAAGAATTTCCTATGGGGTGTAGCATGACATGAATCCCCTGAATCTATTACCCAGTAATCATTAGTATTATCTAATGCAGGAATCAAAGCATATTGTAACACATCACTTGCTACATTCGCTTCTTGAGTAGTCTCTTGTTGTCTGTTTTCGTTCTTCTTTGGAGCTCTGCAGTCTTTCTTCAAATGTCCTTTCTTACCACAGTTCTAGCACTCTATTTTTTCAAATCTGGACTTGGATCTGCCCTTTTTAGACTTGCCACGATTTCCTAGGCTCCTTCCTCTCTCATTTTGTCTCCCTCTGCTCTCCATGGTCAACGCATTTCCTGATGTCTCACATGTTCTTTTTCTTCGCATTTCCTCATTAAGAATAACACCAACAACATCATCAAAATTAAGAGTGTTTGAACTAGGGACAGAGTTACTTACAGCCATGACCAAGCTATTACAACTTTTTGGCAATGAACACAAGATTAGAAGAGCCCTAACCTCATCATCAAAGTTCAATTTTACAGAACTCAACTGACTGGTAAGTGTATTAAACTCATTTAAATGATCGACAACAGATCCATCTTCCAACATCTTCATATTAAATAAACGCTTCATTAAAAATACCTTGTTGGAAGCCGAGGGTTTTTCATAGAGCTTACCCAAAGCGCTCATCACTCCCTCAGTTGTTTTTTCTTTCGAAATATTGAAAGCCACTGACGAAGCCATCCACAACCATATTGTTCCTAGTGCCTTTATATCAAGAACCTCCCATTCTTCATCCTTCATAGCCGTCGACTATTTTTCTTTTCCGCCCAACGGCGGGTACACATCCTTCTGGTACAGATAGTCCTCCATTTGCATCTTCCATAACTGATAGTTTTGGCCATTAAATTTCTTGACCCTAAACTTTCCCTCTTCCGCCATTTCTCCCACTTGAACCAATAACCCTTCTTTCCTGTGAGTTTACCAGCCAAAAAGACCTTTTGGTTCTGATACCAATTGTTAGAAAACAGGACCGCAGAGCAATACCAAATATATAGTTAAATCATTAAACAAGATGCAAAATACATTAAACACATTACGCAGAGACACAGATATAACGTGGTTCACCCAAACGATGGGCTACGTCCACAAAGAAATTCTTAGTCCTTTTATTATAGTTTAGATAAATAAAGGGATACATCCTCCAGCAAAACCATTGCACTTCCTCTTCACGCTCTCATAGTCTCTCCCACACAATCACATAGATTGTTTACAATACAAAATAATAGCATACACAGTCGTGTTACAATGCTTTCTTTTATAGGGAAAATCCCATGGGAAAATACTACGGTTAACCCAATACCATGGGTCCGCAAAAATGTTGGCCAACACACATCCCAAAAACTTTTCTCGGGGGCTTCGCCCCTGAACCCCTGTTTCTCGGGGACGCTGCCACCGAACCCCCATATCTCTGGGGCGCTGCCCTCGAACCCCAGTGTCTCTGGGGCGTTGCCCTTGAACCCCCTTTTTCGGGGCACTGCCCTGAACCCCAAGGTAGGGAGAATGAGTGTACAGTACACCTGGGGTACAAACAAACTGAATAATATCCCTGGATTTGGAAGATCAGGCTCCACAGCCAACAGTTTGTATACTTTTTTCTTTAGGATCATGAATCCCATTTTTCAACAACCTGCATTTAGGTTCATATTTAATTGCATCTTCTACCTTATCATAAATTAATCCAAAACCTAAAGATATTTGGCCGTAGGTATGGAAACCAAAGATAAAGATCTTTTGTGTATGAGTTATTTCAAATTTTCTTGCTAAGTTCCTCTTGAAGTTCAGGTTTTGAGAGATTTCCTCTTCTGGGATGGAGGATGTTAATTTGGAATCATCGTCTCAATCTTGTCTCATCAATAAGGTGTTTGATGCAAATGGTTGGCTTGTGGTTGAATTGTTTGACATCCATTTGTTGTTTGTATATAAAAGAAAGTTTCTGTAAAAAGACCATAATTGGTGTTATTAATACAAAGTTCAACATGTCAAAACTAGATAATTAATCTAAATGAAACAAATGTGTCATTGCATCGAAATACACAACATATAAGTTGCTTCAACGGCATAATAATTGAAAAAAAAACTAAATGTAAATAAATTGGATAATATTTCACATTAAATCAACACAAAAGCAAATACATTGGGATGGATTTATCTCAAAGAAATAATTCATTTATATATTCGAGTTCTACTTCAAATTTTGGTTGTTAAGGAGGAGTGATCTAGGAGTTATGGTGGTGTTCAACGTTTTGGTAGTTGGATTGCTACTCTAATCTTTCATTGTTAAGGTCATTGACATTTCCTCTATCAATCCAATTGTATGTACAAGGTGGGCCTCACCAGTTGGTTTATCACATGCCCCTCACCTGTTGACATCAAGACACATCTACTTGAAAGAGAAAATTCATCTAATAGTTGTATTTCTACTCATAGTTTCAGTTGTTGAGGTCATCGACATGTCCTCAGTCACTCTAATGTCCAATAATGGTTTTGCAAGAGAGGCCTCACCAATTGGTTTAGCACATGTCCCTTTACTCCCGACATCAGGACACACATATCTCAAAGAGAGGATTCATCTAACCACCATTTAAATGTGCATAGGAGACATAATCATAATTATCATGAATATCACACTGTGACAGTCATTTAGGAAATAGTGGAAATCTTACTAGCACTTACATTTCTACTTAGTGTTTCAATTGTTGAGATCATCGATATGTCCTTTGTCATTCTAACATCCAATAATGGATGTGCAAGGGGGGCCTCACCAATTGGTTTAGCACATGTCCCTTGACTCCTGACATCGAGACACGTGTATCTCAAAGAGAGTATTCATCTAACAATGATTTAAATATGCATAGGAGACAGAATCAGAATTGACATTTACTAGGTTATTGTCCCCGTCATAAATGTTTATAGATGTTTGGTGTTTGAGGTTGCATGGTTTTGGCGGGCCTCTTCACTAGTTTCAAATCAATAATTGGTACCATTCTTTCAATGGTGGTAGACAACTGTCATGACTATCATTTTTTCAGTTTTTCCTCATCATTAAAGAAAGACTGAGCTGGGTATTGAGGGGTAAAAAAAAATTTAAAAATTGTTTTTTAGACACACCCCACTTTCACTTTCAGCAACCAATTCACTCTTCTTCAGTTCTTTAAAGATGTGAATCGGTGGTCCTCTATTCTTGTATTCCTTCCTTCAACCATCTGTGATCTTCTGATCTTGAGGTGGGTTTTTCGATTTCATTGAATTCTCAATAAAATTGTTTGGAGATTTAAGTTGAGTAATGAATTCTTAATGAAATTTTTTGGGATGGGTTTTTCGATTTCATTCAATTCTCAATGAAATTGTTTGGAGATTTAAGTTTGGTAATGAATTCTCAATTAAATTTTTTGGAGATTTAAATTTGGTAATGGATATTGGTTTGGATATTTAAGTTTGGTAATGGATATTGGTTTGGGTGGATCTTGGATTAGTATGATTCAGACCATAATGATTTTTTTTACTTTAAAAATGTGATAAATTTTGTTTTTTAATATAATTATTTTGTAAATTAATTAAAGTATTTTATTTGGTTATAACAACCAAAGTTTTAAAAATGTTTTGCTAAAATTTTCAACCATAGTACAAGAATATACATGTTTTAACGTGAAAATTTAGTTTTATTTAAAAATACATTTTAACATAGTAGATTAATTTTAAAAATACATTTTAACATAGTAGATTAATTTTTTAATTTTTTTTATAATGAGTATATAATTATATTCAATGATGATTTGTATAAGTTTTTGAGATATTTCTTTATATACAATTTTTTATCAACAACTATCTTTAAAATTTAATTTTAGATATTATCAAACAAGCACGCTTGTATAGTTTGTGGTTGGATTAAGCTGATATGGATTAAATGGTTGAGATTTTGGGATGGAATGGAAGATTGTTTGTTTTTTTTTTATTCCTCTTATTCTTGTAGTTAAATGGTTTCAAGTGTGAGTTATCCATGCCTAACTACATCTTCGTGTTATCCATTTATGATCTATCACTTATTTTCCATAAACTATTCATCAGCTATATATATATAACCGGTAGCTAGTGAATGGATAACTGTAATGATGTATACATTCTAATTGTTTATTTCTCATTCTAATTCATAGATGAAAAATCATAGATCATAGTCCACCTGAAATCTCAAATAAAAAAGTTGTTAAAAGTAAATATTTTAAAATTTATTTTTATATAAAATAAAAATATATTTTAGAATTTATAGTGTTGAATTTCATCTATATTTCTTCACTATTTTTATAAGTGTTCATTATTTTTGTTAACATTTCATATCTTTATTATTAAAAGCTTTTTGATTTTTAAATTTATGTTTTGGTTATAAAATTATTTGTTATAGTTTAGATTATAATGTTTTATTTTTAAATTTATATTTTAATTATAATTTCTAGAAAATTATATAATTAAATTTAAAGAAAATAAAAATTA
>LPNX010223085.1:619976-631730 GCA_001517045.1 Pseudotsuga menziesii | reverse complement strand
CTTGGTTATGGTTATTTATGTTACTAGTAGAGACTAGATCTTGAGACTTGGAGTTTGTTGTAATATACATTGGCAATGTCTCCTCCCGCGTGTGGCTTGAAAACGGAGGCAGCATTTTAGACCACTTTAAGTGGCAGGTACCTCATACTTTGCCCAAACAATCCGCAAGAAAATGGATATTGAAACATGATATATACATTGGATATTGAAACATGATATATACATTAAACACTTGTTTACTTTATCTAATATTTTGCCGGCTCGATTGGAAATTGAAAGTTTTAATGCGGAGGGAAAAACCACATGCAAGTGTGAACAAGAATCGAACGCTGTTGTATTGAGGATTTCGCCAGTAAGACCAATGCTGCTTCCACAGACAAGCCATGGTTTGAACTGCAAAGGGTTGAGCGAATTGGCTTTTGAAGCTCAAATCATTTGAGCCAGGGACAGCTTTACTAATTTCCTGAATTAGAGCTTCATTACGTCTGCGCAGAAACTAAAATGGATTATCATTCCGTTGTATTAAAAGTCAAATAAAAAGATTATCTTTCCGCTGTATAAATAGTGACTTACTGGTAGAGGGATGAATTTCTCTAGATTTCTGCAAAGTCAACTCCAAGACGAATTGCTGAAGTGAAAGATAGAAAGCCGCACCAGCAACTTGCAGGGGTTTGAACTGGAGACATACCGTGGTCATTAATCCATCATTTACAAAATTCCAAGAAACCTGTGCAAACTTCGAATGCCATTGGAATACATTGAACTTTTTGAGGGCGCAAGCGAGGGGTTTATATGCGGTTTCGATAACGAGATCGAAGTTGAGTGCGGACAGAAGAAAATGCTCGGCCTTCAAGAGTAACTGTCGCCTCTGCTTGAAGAAATAGGGTTCTTTCATGCGTTTTGCAGTGGCTGGGTTTCCGTTTTCATGGAGGACTTCGTAGGAAAGCACAATCAGATCGTTCAATAATTTCCGTGAATTTACCCACACACCTTCAAACGCCAAATCCACTAGTCCTCGGAAGTCATGGATCCGCTGACTGTTTGAATTATAAATAACATAATAATAAAATATAATAAATGCTGATGTCATAGTTGCCATGTGGCAAGTGAAAACCAGATACCAAACTCCAAGGCTGACATCATTTCTGATTGGCCAATTAGAAATTGACAAAATAGCAAAGGCAAATATTTTTATTAAAATTTAAAATATTTTTTTTCAAACTCCAAAGCTAAACTTTAGAAAACAGATTTTAATTTTTTGGTCAAAGGGCTACTAATAGAAGGTCAAAAGGCAACCGATTGCAATATACCTGCTATGGCAGGTATAATAATGAAATTATATTAAAAAAAATAAAAATAAAAAATTGGCATTAATTAATTTTATGAAAAAGTAAAATGACGGGTATGAAATGGAGTGAGCTAGCTGTGGAACAAAACTCCCTCCATCGGACAGAGGAGGAGCAAAGTCAACGCTAACTTTGCTCCTCCTCCATCCAATGAGGGAGGATTGCTCCACAGCTAGCTTACTCCTAAATGGAATACACACCAACGTCACTAAATTTTGTTTTGAGGAAGACCTTGTACTAGCTCGCAGAAAGAGGCCTTCTTAACAGGGGGGAAATACTATTGAACTCAGTGTAATCGGAAGCTAGGGTGGGAAAATATGTGAATACGGTTTTCCAGTTTCAATTCCAACGGATCCCATTAGGGCCCTGAACCACACTGATTACCAATTGGTTTTTATGATAAGTTTACCTCGCACAGAAGGTAGAGGAAGCGAGAGTACTCACAGTTTACCTGGTTTGGTTTCGGGAATAGATTCATCAAAAGGATATAAATGTTGAGATCCAAAGCGCATTGTTCTGGTTTATATTTCCGGTCCTCAATATTATTTGTTCTGAGGAGTTATGCGGATGCAAAGGCAAGAAACAAAACATGGGAAGAGGCCTACATGTGCATGCCTGAACTCTTCAACTAAGTTGTGACACTGCTCTGAGTTTCTGGATATGCTTATTTTTTTATAATCTAAAAATAATAATCTAACTTGTTAGGCATTTACGTTTTGAATAGTTCTGACTTTCTCCAATTTACGTTTTGAATAGTTCTGACTTTCTCCAATTTACGTTTTAAAACCTAATGAATGTACAGAGATAACGAAAGTGGAATTGAAAATACCTCAGTTGTAAGAAGTCATGTGTGAGGGTATTTTCTCTTACAAGCTTGAAACAAAACGGTTCAGCAATTAGAACAACAAAACTTTGATCAAAGCAATCTGTGAGACACAAAATGATTAAATTCCCTGTAACTTGAGATACAAGCTGCTACCTTTCAGGCTCTCTCTCTGTTCATGCTCTGTTCAGGCTCTCACCCTCTGTTCACGCTCTCAGACTCTATTCACGCTCTGCTGAATTTTATGGAACTTGAGATACAAGCTGCTACCTTTTAGGGTCTCGTTCTGTTCACACTCTGTTGACGCTCTGTTCAGGCTCTCACGCTCTGTTCACGCTCTCTGTTCACGCTCTCAGTCTTTGTTCACGCTCTGTTGAATTTTCTGGAAATTGATTCTTCAGATATGCAGCAGGATGGAGACGCTTATTATATACTGAGGAAAGGAGAAAGCGCAGCCTTGGACTTGTCAGTACGTAGATTGATTGATGGATAGATGTCGTCGAGGGCCTTGAATACAGTTAAGTGGACCGAACTACAAGTCACCCGAAAGGGCGGAGGGCTCATGGGGCACATCATGGGCGCATAGTCATGGGCATAGTCATGGGGAAAGCTGGGATTCCAACGGAATGAGAGGTAACGGAACCAGATGGGCCCTTCGACACTTAGACCGATGGCAGAAGAATATGCAATCAGGATAACCTCGGCGGAGCACTAGTGGGTCTAATTGTAATTGTTAAGAGCATATGTTTTTTAAATGTGTTTTTTTGTTTAGGAGGTCATAAGTTCAAATCCATAGGTACATTTTTATAGATTTTAGTAGTTAAATCACTTTCCTTCCTTTTCTTGCTCATACATAATAAAAACATCGAAATAAAAAAAATAACGACTCCAAAAAATACAAATCCCAAATACTTTCAATGTGGAAAACTAACAATGCATAAAGCGTGCGCTTTTCACATGGGCATATTAAAACCCAAACTACCACATTATCAATATAATTTGGTTATAATACTATCCTTTTATAATAGTTAAAGAACAAAGGTTATGTTCATTTTGTATGAACCATAAGAGATGTATAACATTTGACTACACTTTTAACCAACGCTTGGTAAACACCTGACTTAAGTTTAAAATAACCGATATGGTTTATATTGTATGCATGTTACGACATATCAATTGAACCAACGATATTATTGGTAACATTTTATAGGGTGGAAACTAGCGTTATGATAAATCATATATATATGTCAATGTTGAAACCCTGCACATATTTAAGCCATTGAATAAGTATTAGTGAACCATAGGAATGGTGATGGGAGATGAATACAAAAGTGTAGTTGTTCAAACTATGATAACTATAATTTACACAAACTATGATAACTATAATTTACACGATAGATATTATAAAACCAGAGATAGTAAGTTAGTAAATTAAAACCATATACTTTATAGGAAGAAGAGAAGAAACTATATGCATAAGCTATCGAGAATGAGGGTACCTGTAAAAGATGAGCATAAAAATATACTAGTTAACATGTTAAGTAATCCGAATCTTCTACGATCTAATAAACATACAAAGGAGAAAGGGATATTCTCAACTAAATAAACCATTTGAACCATCAACATTACATTAGCTTGTAAAGCATATCAAATCAACTAAGGCCATAGGGTGCATGCCAGAAAAAGAAATAAAGTCATACGATGAAATAGTGATGACACTTCCCTACCAAGGATGGAAGACCAATCATAAATATAACTAGCATAAATGTGAAGAATCATCACATTTAAAACTAGTGTTGAAGTTAATTTACTAAATATGAGATTAAAACCAATCAAGAAAGAAATATTCACATGTTTTACAATTATGTAAACACCATTGCAAAAAAATAAATTGGGTGTATTTTAGGAATATTACAAGTGGTATCAGAGCTAAGTTCAAAAACTAAGTGACCTATGAGCTTGACACCACACCGCTGTAAGAAAAAATCTAATAAATTTTATTTGTTGCACATACTAAAAAAATTGGCAGTCAACATAGTAACTTGAACTCACCACCTTAAGAATACCAATTGGTGGTTGATTTGAATGATAGACTTAGGGTTCCTACCCCCTTTGAACTGCTAAAAACACTACAGAGACTACAAGCTGGATTTCAGAGTTTCAAGGATGACAACATCAAAGAAAGACGCGAACAACATGAAGTAAATGAAGCAATGCTGCAAACACTTACAAAGATAGAAAACATGCATCAAACAACACACTCATCAAGTGAACTAGTGAATAAATGTTGTCATAGAAAGATAACTATGATCCCAGAACTTAAAAGGCAAAGAAAATTTCAAGAACCTTTATATTCCTCCTCTGAAGATACCAAAGATTGCTACAATATGAATTCTTCATAAACATATTCATCATCCCCATGCAAAAGGAAACATAACAAGGGTAATAGACAGTAATGAGAATTCTCAATAATCAAGGCTTCAACCATCGAAGGAAACCTAGATACGGGAGAAAAAGATGAAGAATGGACCTTGGGGATGATAAAGTATTTTGAGGTAAATGACTACTCTAGTAGCATGAAGGCATATGTAGCCATCTATAATTTGAATGGTCAAGCTTCTAGGTGTTGGAGAGATTTAAAAATTACCAAGAAATTGAAAGAGAAGGATCTCAAATGGAATACCTTTAAGAAACTATTCCAGGAAAATCATATGTCTAAAATTTTCTTTGATAAGAAAATTAAAGAGTTTCATGAATTAAAAATGGATTCCCTAACTATGTATGAATTAATCGACAAATTCCTAGAACTGTTGCACTATGTACCTTATATCAAGGATGACAATTATAAATACAAGAGTTCCTAGGATGCCTTCCTACCTACTTCAAGGACATGATTGAATTTGATGCCCCATAGATTTTCGAGGAAGCCTTACACAAGGAAAGGATTTGTTATGAGCACAACCAACATAGGACCGACAACTTAAATGAGAAGAAAGAAAATCATAAAGCCTCTATTGACATTAGAAAGAAAGGGTTTAAACCACCCCCATACGAGAAGAATACCAGCTTCTCAACTAATCATTATTTTAGCAATATGGGACCTAGTCAAATCTTCTAGCTCAAAGTGTCAAAAAACCAACACATGAGGGAGCTAAAACAACCCCAGTGCAAGTGAAATGTTGGGGATGCCAAGGGCTCCATTATTACAAGGAATGCCCAAATAAAAACAACAAAATTTTGAACAACCTACAAGAAGAAGCAACAATAGAAGATGTTGCAAGGATGCCCCAAATTTGTTCTTCCATGGAAGGCAAATAAGAAGACCATCAATCCACCTTGGTTGAAATAGAAGCTAAAAATATTAACTAAGCCTGTCTCCATTTTTAATTGATCTTGGAGCTTGCCAAAGTTATTTCTCCCCTAAAATTGTTGAATTTTGCAAATTAGACAAGGCAAAACACAATAGACCTTGGATGGTACAACTAGCTACCGATACAAAAATAAAGATTTATGAACTAGTTATAGGATGTAAACTAGAAATGAATCAATTTCCAACAGAGGTATATTTAAATATTTTTCCTTTAGGATCCTATGACATACTAATAGGAAAGGACTGATTGGAACAACTTGTACAATTCTAGACTATTTTAATAAATCCCTCACTTGTACTAACAAGCAAGGAAAACAAAGAATAGTGCAAGGAATACCAAACAAAAATTTTGTCAGCCAAATATCAACACTACAATCCAAAAAGTACATAAGAAAACGTTGCAAGTTGTATGTGGTCAACATCAAAGATTTACGGGAAAAAGAAGAACAAAACATCGAATATTTTCCAATATTAATGGAGTTTAAAGATATATTTCCAGAAGAAATACCGGGGCTTCCATAAAAAAGAGACCTGGATTTTTCTATAGAGTTGGTTCTCGGAGTGGTACCAGTCTCAAAGGTCCCATATCGAATGAGCACACCTAAGTTAGTAGAACCAAAAATACAACTACAAGAATTCAAAAGGTTATATTAGGATAAGTGTGTTCCCATGGGGCACTGATCCGTTTTGTGAAAAAAATTATGGTATAATGCACATGTGCATTGACTACTCATAGTTAAACAAGATGAATATAAAGAATAAGCACCCACTTCCCAAGATAAATGATATGTTTGATCAAGTGAGAGGAGAACAAATATTCTCTAAGATTGACTGAAGGTCAGGATACCATCAGGTAATGATCATTATGAATTTGTAGTAATGCCCTTTGAGATAACTAATGCACCAACAAATTTAATACATGCATAATGAACAATATCTTCAGTAAGTACTTAGAAAAATTTGTATTAGTATTTATAGATGGCATACTAATATATTCTAGAAACTAGGAAGAGCATGAAGAACATTTGAGAATTGTATTGCAAACCCTACGAGAGCATCAACTATATGCCATGTTTAGCAAGTATGATTTTTAGAAACATCAGATCCAATATCTAGGCCATGATATTATTTTTGAAGAAGGCATCGTCGTAGATATAGAAAAGATCTCATCAAAGAGTTCCCTACACCCACAAGTGTCTTAGATATAAAATCATTCCTAGGGTTGACGATATACTATAGGAAATTTATTGAAAATTTCTCCCAAACAGCTTTCCCAATGACAACCTTGCAAAAGAAGGAATCAAAATTTTTATGGAATGCAAAATGTGAAGAAAGCTTCCAAAAAATAAAAACTATTAAATACTACACCAATACTTAAAATTGTGGATCCCGACGGGACTTCGTTGTTTGTACAAACCCAACCAAAGAAGGGCTTGGAGGAGTCCTAATGCAAGATGATTATGTAATCTGTTATGAGTCTTGAAAACTAAACAAACATGAGAAAAAAATACTCAGCTCGTGATCTTGAAATGGATGCCATTACCCACGCACTGAAAATGTGGAGGCATTACCTCACGGGGGGGGGGAAGAAATTTATTCTTGAAACATATAATATGAGTATGAAGTATCTTTTGGATTAGCCATATTTAAATTTCAGGAAAGCGAGATGGTTGGCTTTACTTAGTGAATACAATTTTCAACTAAAGCACATCAAAGGGAAAGAGAATAAAATTGCAGATGACTTCAGTTAGAGATTCCATTAGTTATATGAGGTAGCACAAAGTCAAACAAGTTCTGATTTAAATGATAGAATTAAAATAACAAGTAAAAATGATCAATTTTACAGAGAAATCAGTTAGAAATGAAAGAAAATAGGTTGTTTCAATAGAAAAAAGAATACAAAATCGATAAAACAAGGTTATTATGGTCCAAAAATAGACTATATGTTCTAGAAATACAAAATATCAGGTCTGCAATACTGGCAGAATTCCATCAAAATCCATATTCTGGACATTGAGGATATCGAAAAATGATATGAGGAGTGAAGACACATTTCTTCTGGTAAAAAATTAAGGTTGATATTGCATTATTTATTACCAAATGAAAATAATGTGAGCTAGTTAAAGCTGAACATCAACATCTAGCAGGTTTGCTTTAGCCATTACCCATTCTAGAATGGAAATGGGAAATAATCAACATGGGTTTCATCATAGATTTGCCTAAAAGTAAGAAACATAATGACTCTATCATGGTGGTGGTAGACAAATTATCTGAAGTTGCACATTTTATTCTAGTTAAGTCAACTTACAAAGTTGTTCATATTGCATATATTTTTATAAAAGAAGTTTTTCGACTCCATGGTATACCTAAGACCATCACTTCCAATAGAGATGCAAAATTTACTGGTAATTTTTGGAAGTCATTATTTTCAGGACTAGAAACATAAATAAATTCCAATGCTACTTATCATCCACATATTTCCAAACTAGGTGAAAGAGTAAATCATATACTTGAAGATATGCTTAGAATGTATGTAATGAACAATCCCAACAAGTGGGAAGATTACTTACACCTTGCATAATTTGCATACAGCAATGGTTATCAGACTTCATCCAAGATGAGCCCGTTCGAAGTGCTATATGGCCAAAAATGAAAACAAAAGTTAATTGGGACATCTTGGTGGGCATGCTCATGTGAGAACCAAGTTTGCTAAAAGACTTGGAACAATTAGTTACAAAGGTGAAAAATATTTTAAAAGAAGCACATCATAGAAAGAAAATTTATGCTGACAAAAACAAAAGGGATAAAGAGTATTAGGTTAGATATCATGTTTACTTAAAAGTAAAAGCAAAAATAAGTTCCTTAAGCTTAGGAAGATGCAGGAAACTAGCTCCCATATTTTGTGGGCCTTTTGAAATATTGGCCAAGAAGATCCTAGTAGAAGGGCTCAATAGCCTATGAACTAGCAGTACCTGCTCATGTGAATGTTCCCAATGTTTTTCATCCATCATTACCCAAGAAATATGTTTATGATACTAAACATGTCATTGATTGGTCATTGTGACAGGTAGAACCCAAAGGGGAATTTGTGCTAGAACCCCTGATTAAATCCATGGTTGTTATTATTATTGTGTCCCTAGGTGAATCATGAGGATGGTTTGTGTTTTGGTGATAGCTTTGATTCTTTGCAGGATTCGATCGTGGACAACGTTGATAAGCTTATGCATTGTTTTTTTTAGCGTATATGTTTATTTGGTTACGAGATTCGAGTGTGTCCCAAAAGAGTTTTAAGCTAGCGTTTAAGCATGAATCAAAATGTAGTTGATGTGTATGATTATTGATGTTAAATTAATCCTCTCGATATAGTTGAACATATGGATGCTATGTTAGCTATAATACTTACGGATTTGATCCTAAACTTATACATTTTGGTTTTTGAAGGAATATGTCCTTGCATGACATTCATACGTGGAATGTGACGGTGCTTTTATGAATTGTAAGGGCTTTGTTTATTTACGGGATTTAATCCCTTACCCATACATTTGGATATAAGAGAAGCATAGGGTTTGACCCTTAATGTCTAATTGGATAAGCCTAAGGAAGGTTACATAATGGTGGACGCTTATTATATTTGTATATAATTCTTGATTTGGATATTTTCGGATCCAGGTGATGCTTTAATATTATACTATAGAATCATGAATGGCTTCAATTTATATATTTGACTATTTTTGTTCTTTAGGGTATATGATTATTTTGGAAATCCTTATGATTAGAGTTTGGTTCTTTAATATATTATTTTTCTTGTGGTTATGTGACCTACAATCACTTTATGTGATGATTTGATATTTAGGTGATTTGTGTTAAGTTTTTTTAATTTGGTTTAAAATAGGGGTGGATTTATACTCACTCTTTTGTATTTAATTTTTTATATAAATAACTTTTGTATATATAATGTTTTTATATATATAATATTTAACCTACTTAAGTTTTAGGGACTTGGTTTCGTGATTTGAATCTTGGATCCTCCAGTTGGTTAGGATTTATGGGAGTTTTTTCCCTATACTAAAATTAGTCTATCATATTTATTTAGGTTTATTAATCTGTGTAATTCTATTATAAGATAAATACAATCCCAAAATAAACACATAAATTATGAAAAAAATTTCATGTTGGTTATATATTAAGAAATAAAATTTTATAGCCATAGAAAATATTATAAAAAGATGAAAGGATTGTAAATATGCTAGTAGTCTATAAATACATATTTATATGCTAATTCATTTTTTAACTTGATTTGTACAATCCCATAAATTAGATGCATAAAATAAAATGCATGCACTGATAAATAAATGAACAATTAAATGTACTCATATTAACTTAATGTAATTAGTATGAATTCATAAAATAACATAAAGATAACTATCAATCCTTTTCGTTTCGCTTTGTGAATGATCAATGAACTGCCACGTTCCACCCAACCATAAAGCTCGAACTGTTCCTGGTTCACTTCAACATGTCACCCTCGAGTTGAACCAATCATTTTAGAGACACTAGAAGGTTTAGGGAAAATTAGTTATCTTTCTTAACTATCCAGCAAATTAGTCACCAGGTATGTTTACCATCCCTTTGTAGAGTCTTTAAAATAAATTTCTCCCTTTCTAAACTTTCTTGTACACACCAAAATCTCTCTTTTGTAATCCCAAGCTCTCAATAGACCTACAAATGAACCATCGAGTGAACTAGGGAATCGTTGACCCTGCACCACCCTCTCTCTTCTATTTATAAATTTATCGAGAAGAAAGGATACTATCATTTAGGTTTAATCGCTCTGTTCAATCTCTAGTCAAACTAAATGTTTTGTATTTATCTTTTATTTAATTATTTGATTTTAAAATCTCATAGTTTAATTATAGATAGTAAACTCTCCTAATTGGTTAAATAATAATAATAGTTTTTTTTTAACAAAAACAAAAAAAGGGGTTGTATTAACAGGCTGTGCACAGCCATTCATTACATTTCCGAAGGGAGATATAAAGCCGAGACGGCACAAAGACAACAAGCCATACAAAGTCTATTTCCCAAAACAGAGAGCACAAAATTGCTTCTGAGCTGCATACTAAACGAGTTGTAAAAACCCTCACGAACTGTCTACATAGCAGAGTGCAGAAAAACATAATTCATACAAAAATTGATACTAAAACCCCTCACTAAACTGGAAGTAAAGCAGACAATAAAATTCAGTTGCCTCTAAGCTGGCGAGGCTGCTGTACTGATTCCTCTTCCATGGGCTGGGAGGCTGAGGCGTTGATTCCATTTACCCTGCTCTCCTGGTTCATTGAAACGAGCCTTTGGAGGTCTGCTTCTATACGCTCAACTCTGCCCAAGAGTTCACGCAGGTTTCTATCCAAATCGTCGGTGCGGGCTCCATTGTCGCTGACATCCTGAGAGATCCTGCTGATAGTCTCGCTCATCCCCTTTATTTCCTTGGCTGTGTCTCTATTCTCCTTCACCCTTATAGCAGTCAGTTCATATACCCTTCGAAGGTTCTTCATAAAATCCTGCATGCCGAGATTATTACCCAAATGCGCCATAATACCAAGGTCGGACGAAATTGCCAAGCGAGACAGCCGAGACTGCAAGGGAGAAAGAGCTGTATCTTCCAAATCGTGAAGGTTTGCTTGCTGGTGGCCTGATTCACTCCAGTTTTCAACCTGAGAATCAATTTCCCAAAGAGCAGAAGGATAACGGCAATGACAAAGGGCTAACTGGGAGAGATTTTCTTCGACAGTAGATTGGGTGAGAGGCTGCGCTTGCCTAGAAGAAACCTGAGGACTACCAATACCAATTACATCGGCCTCTTGCAGAAGGAAGGCAGGGGCTGTAAACAAATCCTCAGCGAAAACAAGAGGCGAAATAATGCTGAAATTCGACATGGAGACAGAGAAGGGAGAGCCTCGATCGTGCGGGGAAAAGAGACACTTAATTGAGCGCCTGGAGGGAGTTAAATGCTCATCAGCCGAGGGGAGATGGGCTGTACACGCGGCCTTCACAAGGGATAAGACATGACGGGGACTTAAATGCTGGAGGCCGCCAAAACGATGGAGAGGGTGACGGCTGGATGGGAGGGAGAAACTAGAGGAGGGGAACCAGAATAAGTGAAGGAGAGGGAAAAAAGTGGAAGGAAAAGGGAGAAGGGGAAAGGAGGGAGGAAG
>LPNX010223085.1:578876-618678 GCA_001517045.1 Pseudotsuga menziesii | reverse complement strand
TTAGAAGTAATTAAAAAATAAATTTCATATGAATGCCAAAATGCGTGTATGATACCTCAATGGATAGAAGATTCATTGGTGAATTTATCGGTATCAACTCCCCTCAGTTATGTGCTAGGAAAGGCAGGGTGTACACCTCTGCAAGGCACATAAAATTTTTCATTTGTTTGAATGTGGGATAAGTCTATTTTTTTAAGCCCTCGACCGAGGTATTTAAATACCTCGGTCGAGGTCTTAATGAAACCTCAACCGAGGGTTTGTAAAGCCCTCAACCGAACAAAACCTCGACCGAGGTATTTAAATACCTCAGTCGAGGGCTGAACAAAACCTCGGTCGAGGGCTTGATATAACCTCGGTCGAGATATTAAGACCTCGGTCGAGGGTTTAACAAGCCCTCAATCGAGGTGCGTTTTTCTGTTTTTGCCGAAATGCGCTTGCCAAAAAGTGTTACCCAGGTCTGCGGATTCACCCACTCAAAAAACAAAATTCTGTAATAGTAACTTTCTGTTACAGCTTACAAACTCCAATGTTTTTCCTATGAAGCTCAAACAACTCTTTTCCCAAAGGTTTTGTAAATAGGTCTGCAAATTGATTTTCTGATCTGCAAAATTTCATACTGATTTCATTGTTGTTGATCAGTTCTCGAATAAAATGATACCTTGTATCAATATGCTTACTTCTTTTATGAAAGACGTGATTTTTTGATAGTGCAATAGATGATTTATTGTCACAAAAAAAATTGAGTTGGTTCATTTTGTTCATGCTGTAACTTAGAAAGAGTTCTTCTCATCCATACAGTTTGAGATGCAGTTGCCGTTGTTGCAACATACTCTACCTTAGCAGAGGATAATGTCACTATGGACTGCTTCTTTGACGCCCGTGCTATTGATCCCAATCCAAAACTGAACACATATCCAGATGTGCTCTTTCTATCATCAATAGAACTTGTAAAATCATTGTGAGTATATCATATCAACTTAAAATTTGAATTAGATGTATACATAATACCAAAATTCGTTGTTCCAACAATATATCTTAGAATCCTCTTTCCATCTTTCCAGTGGGTATTCTTTGGCGATTCCATAAATCTCGAAATCAAACTTATTGCAAACATTATATTAGGTCTTGTTGCAGTTAAGTACATGAGACTTCCAACCAATCTCTTATACAACGTTGCATCAACTTTTGACCCATCATCCTCCTTACTGAGTTTTGTGCCGGTTGCAATTGGAGTTACTGTTGGCTTACAATTCATCACTCTGAATATTTTCAATACATCATTTGCATACTTAGAATGATTAATAAAAATACCATCTTCATAGTGAGTTATTTCAATACCAAGAAAATATTCCATCTTTCCTAAATTAGTCATCTCAAATTTTGTTTTCATGGCTTTGTTAAACCGATCTACTGAAAGATCTCTAGCGAAGATCAAATCATGCACATATAAGCAAACAATCAATATTTTACCCTCTTGATTTACCTTTGTATACAATGTTGGCTCACTTAGACTTCTGCTTAATCCTTCACTATTCAAATATTCATCAATCATGTTGTACCAAACTCTTGGCGCCTACTTCAATCTATACAATGCTTTCTTTAATATGTTGACCTTGTCTTATTGTCCATCAATTTCATATCTAGGAGGTTGTCTCACATAAACTTATTCTTCTAAAGATCCATTTAAAAATGTAGACGTTACATCCATTTGATGTACATACCATTTATTATGAGCAACAATAGCTAACTTCCATCCTTACTGTATCAAGTTTGGCCACTTGTGCAAAAGTTTCATTATAATCAATTCCAGGTTGTTGACTAAACCCCTGAGCTACAAGTCTTGCTTTATATTTTTCAACATCCCCATCAACATTTAACTTAGTCTTATAAATCCATTTGACACCAATACAATTTTTATTATTAGGAAAATCTACAAGATCCCAAGTATTATGTCTTTCTATGGCATCAATTTCTTCATCCATTGCTTTTATCCAAACATCTTTTTCAATAGCCTCATCAAAATCTACAGGATCACATGCTATAAATGCAAAATTTGAAACTTGATCTACTTCTTCATTTTAATCATATAGTTCTCTTAAACTTCTAGTCTTCTTACCTTTGGCTCTCTTTCTCAATGACACTAATGTGGGATTTGATTCATTGCTTATCTCTGATCTTGTTTCTTATCATCCACCAATATTTGATGGTTCACCATGTTCATGAGTTATGGGAGTTCTGACAGGTGTTCTTACTGTTGGGGTATGTAGAGTCAACTGTTGATCCATATGGAGATCGGTGGCCACCCACCTATTCCTTTGGCTCAAAATAATTGTCCATTGTGGTAGTTTCCTAGTTATTTTTCTACGGTTTTTCAGGTCCTGAACCTCCAAGGCTATTTTGAGGGCCCTAAATGACGTTTTTTGAAAATTCATGTGGCCAAATGGGTTCCTTTTGCATGCATTTGGCCATATTCGAAAGTTGTAAATCTCGGATATATCTTTCCAATGAGCTATCGAGCGCCCAAATCGGAGATCATATGCAAAAGTTATGACCTCAGGAAGTTGACTGTTCAACTTACCACCTTGGGGCCTATTGGAACCCCAACAACTCCCCTTGATTTTATACAAAATCAAGGGGACCCCATTAGAATTTTGTAAATATTTAGCTTTGGGTTTCTCTTTATTTTGTCTTGCTTGATTTTGAAGGTGATTTTATGGCTTTATTTCTTCGATCCTTCACTCTTTGCGCTACTATTTATTTGGCTTGATTTATATCATGGGAATTGAGTGATTTTGATTTTTTTTTATCATTTGAGCTTTGTCCTTTCTTGCTCCTCAACATTGATCAATTGCTCTTATTGGGATTTGTTGCTTCACCTTGCTTAGGTTCGAATGATATTATGCTTTGACATTTTCATCAAACTTTTTCCTTCCTTGTATCAATAAGTTAAAAAATGCACTTTGACAAATCAAAATGTTTTAACAAAACATTCTATCTCAATATTTCTATTCATTCCTTTTTAAAGGATGGAACCATATCTCTAGTTTTGAATTTGAATGATTCCATAAATTTTACAAACATTAATCTTTTATTTAAAATAATATTATGTTTGAAAATATATGCCTTTGACAAATTTAAAGAAGATTTCGAATTCAAATTTATTCATTTGCGTGCATATCTTAAAAGAAAAAAATTCAATTTAAGCTAAATGTCATGGGACTCTGGCTTTCATCAAATTTACACTTAATCATTTTCCATAAAACTTGATAGTTATTCATTACAATTGAGAAAAAATCATATAATGCTTATTTATAATATTTAAAAGACACGTCATTAATTTTAAAATATGTATGTCTTTTATTTTGATGAAAAATAGTTTCCTGAATTAATAATTAATCAAGTTGTTTAAATAATTATAATATTAATTTAAAAGATCATTTACATTTTAAGCCTTTTAAATTATTTGTTTGATTTATTTGATAATCTTATAAAATTACCTTGTAATTAGTGTTTCAATTAAATCATATAAACATTTTATTAATAATTCTAAAAGATTTTGTGTAACTTTACTATATATATATTTTACTTCAAAGAATTTTCGGTAAATGATTGACTGTTAAATAAATATTTCCAAATCATGAACTTGTATAAAATCTTATGGAATTAACTTGATGCTATTTTCACAAATGGAACAAGTATTAAAAGTGAAACACAAACAAAAATTTGGGAAAACCATGGATCATATTCAAGCTGAAGTAGTGATATGTTGATAAGGCTAAAATACACATAAAAGGAAATTCAACTTTTTTTACATTATATTACATTTATGTAGGCAATTTTAATATGAGGTAAGACTTTGATTTTCTTGGAAATACTTCTATTTTTCACATAAAACAGTTTGTGGAAATCAAAGTTATTAAAGAGGTTGGATCACGTAGATGAGCAGTACAAGAAGGAAGTAATATTGTTTCATAAAATTCATTAAATAATGGATCAAAAGATAACTGATCAGTTTTGTTTGAGATTGGAGGATGTGAAGTTACCACTAAAACATAACCATTTCTAGAAGATGCGATTAAACATCTAAGACAACTCATCTAACAAAAAATGGATCGCTATAATCCTGCTTATGAAAAAGAGCATTATTTCTGAGAAAAGAGAGATTGCAGTTACCGCAAGATCTGCCATAGAATTTTACCATAGATGTGCAAAGATTCAATGCCTGAGAACAAGGGATTTGACAAACTCTCATCATCTATAAAAGAAACAAGTTTTTGACGGTAAATGGGGGGTCTCCAGAAATTGGAAGATGAAATGTTTTCTCTTCTGAAAATCATGATTTATTTCTGTAAACTTTGCTTTGGGAAGAGTTGAGGAGACGCTGCCAGAGAGAGGGGAAGCTCTGCAGTTCCAAGGGAGCTGTTACTTGTAAAATTGTAAAGTATTGATTCCTTGTGCATCTTTGTATTCAGATGAAGAATCAACGATCCTCTTTGCTCATGTGTTTTTGGATACCGAATGAAGTTTTGTACTGTTTCCAATCAAGCCTAATCGGAACCAGAGATCACTTAATCAGAACCAGAGATCACTGCTTTTTGTGCAATCACCCTTGTACTCTATCATGGTTTGTAATATGTTATTTATTTTTATGTAATCGAATACAAGCCTGATAAGAGATGCTATGTTTTTTTGAAGATCAACTTTCTTGTTTAATTGATTATTTGAAGTGACTACAAACTTGATGGGTAAAGAATTAATCTTGTGATATTCATGTGCTTCAAATGTTTACTGTTTATTTAAACTTTGTTTTTAAATAAGGTAGTGAACTAAAATCATGTCCTTTCACATGTCAAATTCAATTATGCTCCTGCAAGTAGGATAGATTAGATAAATTAGGTAGAGTTAGTTTTTTTTAAAATTAGTTTTGGTTTATTTCATAGTGAAAGATACACTTTAGTTGTTGTTAAAACCTGTGTGTCTTAATCGCTGTTAAATCTGTATGTTTTCTAACTATTGAATATTTCATCCTAGATTAGTCATGTTAATTAGATTACATCCTTGAGATCTTTATTTCATTTAAAATAATTTCTATTACTAAATTGTGAGACTCTCTTTTGAGAGAAAACTCATCAAGGCAGTGGGGCATTTGTTCCCGCGATATTTAGTCATCCCAAACGCACCGAGGGTTGTTTTAAGCGCTTTGTGTGGACTATTTCCCCTTATTGGCCTCAGGATAGAAAATCCGGCCAACAAATGGCACTAGAAGGAGGGCCGAGGTAAAACAAATGGTTTAATTTTTAAATTATTTAAATAATCATTTAGCCTCTAGCTCTTGTATTTCCGTTTTATAATTTTATTCTTTTAGTCGTCACATATATGCTTAAGGGTTGGTTGGACGACAAGCTAGCCATTTGAAGAGTCAATTAATCTTGATTGTTTATCATTCATGGCTCATGCTCAAATTCCTGCTTGGGAATCAATTTTTAGTTTTACATTAGTTAATATTCCCAATGAGACAATTAACTTCTTGTCGAAACTTGAATTTGATGGTGAATGCGATGTATCTGCAAGAAAACACCTCAAGAAGTTTTTATGTAAATGTAACAAACATAAAATTGTTGATCTAAATGCTACTTGCAGGTTATTTGCTCTTACTCTCAAAGGCCGAATCAAATGCTGGTTGAAAACATTTCCACCTAATTTCTTTTTCACATGGTTTCAATTTGCACATGAATTTTTAGATACTTTAAATATTATGATTCTAATAAATTATGATTCAAAAAGATGATAATTCACTAATCCTCCAAGAAACTTCCTCCTCTATTATTGATCTAGATATTTCTATAAGTTCTACCCAACCCCAAGGTGAGAAGATCAAAGTAGAAGAGGTACCAACTCGTTCCGATCATTATTCTTTATGAGTAACTCTCGAAGGAGAAATGCATACTTCTTTTACCCAAAATATTGAACCTATATTAAATGGGGAACTTATTTATGAAGAATTTATTTGTACAAATAAGGAAGTGGATTATCTTGGTGAACTACATTATTGAGATTTTTTTGTTACAAAAATAGATCAAGATGCATTAATTATAAAGCAAACTATATGTTCATCATTTTTCGATTTTTGTACTAATTCTTCTTTCGATTCAAATATCAATGAACACAAATATGTTAATAATAATTTTATGTGTTCTGATAATTTAAAAGAACAGGTTGGAGAAGATGACATGAATCTTAGTGGCTAAACTAAATGTTGTTCAAGAAAAGAGATTAATCTTTTTCAAGCAAATATTGATAAATGTTTTTTTGATCTTGATCTCGAATCAGTTTCATTTGAAATGCTTAAGGTTGCATCACCACATTATATTGAAAATAATGAGGTAATAAAAGAAAAATCTTTTGGAAGTTTAAATATTAATGATCTTTCTAAGTTGATAGATTCTTTTAATTTCCTCCTTATTCTTACTTTTCTATTTATCTTGATTTATTTTCTAATTTTTTTGATGTGTAAGATCACATCCAAATTACATAACTATGTGGCATCAAAATTGCATTTCGATGAGATATCTAACAATGATAATTCACTTATTAAGCATGAATATGAGGGATCGAGACATATTTCATTTTTGATCATCATTTGATACAATATTTTAAAGAGAAAGAAGGCCTATTTATGCACTCTTTTTTTCAAAATTATTGTAATATAACTAAGGCCCCCTAACCCTTATTAAAATTATTTTTTAATATTAAAATTAAATCAAAACTAAAAGTTGTAATTAAAATCAATATTAAAATTAAATTAACATTAATTTTAATTTTAATATTTAAATTACAATATAAAATATTTTATTAATTTTTTTATAAAATTCTCTTAATTGAACTATTTGAATTTTCCATATCTAAACTAGCAACTTTAATCTCTTCACCAAATAAACCCTTGTTTCTCCACACAAGCCAACTCTGTCTCATCATTTTATCTTCGCATCTCCTATATTAATGTCTTGGTTCTCATACTCCACATTTGACATTTTGTACCGATGATGATTCTTGATATGGATTCGAAAGGTCGACCTAGTCAACTGAAAACTATGGTTTCTCCGACATCTTTTTAATGCCACAATGTGACATAAACATGTAAGATTGTCACAATCAAACATAACCCTAAATAAAAAATGAAAAATAACAATTTAAAATAATGTTAGCCAATATATATATTACACCATGACATAACGATATAGGAAAATTAATAAATATCACAATTCAAAATCTTGTCCAACCAAAATCAACCAAACCTATTAACAAATATTTCATACCTTAGTTCTTATTTTGATATGCTATCATAAATCTTAAATTGATGCGAATACTTATACATTAAAAATATAATGAACAAATCTATTTCTATAATATTATTGTTTTCACGCTGTCAATTCTTGAGTGGTTATGCCACAATATGACATAACCACTCTAGAATCACAATGTAGCACAAACATTTATGAACATCACATCGTGACATAGTTTGCTTAAATATTATTAACATATGGGGGCTAATGTACCTATAACAAATATTGCATGAATCACTATTGGGTTATGTGGCATTGCCATGTTCATTGAATGTTATGTTGCATTATGTTTGGTTGACTTTGTTTTGTTATAGTAAATCATTTTTTTGTGTGGATAATAACATCAATGTTTCAAGGATGTGATCAAACATTCAATAATGTTTTAATGATATATACCCCTTAATGAATAACATCAATGTTTCAATGATGTGATCAAACATTCAATAATGTCTTAATGATATATATCCCTCAATGAACATCGGAATGCAACATAATTTCCAAATATCTAATGCATCACTTTATGATTAACAATTTTTAAATAGTTATGGTTCATAAGTTAATGGGATCATAACAAATAATTATTACATGACCATATAGATTATATTGTACAGCATAATGGGCAAAGTATATAGTTGATATTATTGAATAATTCATAATTTAAATGCATTCATAACATTAATAAAATTTTAGTATATACTATTATTAAAATATTATTATACATTTTAATTGAATAAAGTTATACAAGAACTAACATTATTAAAGCTCGTATTATATATAACTTCTAATTGTGAATACACTATATATTAACAATAGTATTTAATATTATATTGTTTTGATCTTATGTCTATGCATCATTCGATAATACAATAACCACATTAATATTAATGTATATGGTATACGACGATAGATGTAAGTTTAGCACATTAATAATTTGTTTTCATATAAAATGTGCTAATCAAAGTATACTAGACACATTATTATTAATGTCACAATTGACTTGTTAGTTACAATAATAATAATAACAAAATAATAATCTATTTTTAAAGAGCACCTGAGTGGACTTAATGGTTAAGAAAATGTGTTATCTCTGTAGAGGTCACAGGTTGAAAACCAATGGGGGGTAGGGTTGTTCATTGGTCCGTTGTGACAAGGCTTGAAGGGTAGGCGACTGTTAGGATAAATGCTCACCCCAGTGGGATTCATGATGTCTTGACCCCTGCTAAGTCACAAGTTATTGGTATATCTAGCTTGCGGGATGTTGGATATACTCTTGGGAGGTTGCTATTCCCACAATCTAAAAAATAATAATAATCTATTTTAAGGTCACAACCAAGCTAGACACCAACTTGGTGTATGAGACCCCCTAGTTTGTGGGACAAGGAATGCTCCTCTATGGAGTGATGTAACTACTAAAGTATAAAGATGTACATTCCCTATCCATTCCGAATTTGAACCTATAACTTTCTAGATGAAACTTGTGTTCTTAAAAGTTAAGCCTACTCAAACTGTATAAAATAATTAAATTCTAATATTTTTAATCAATAATAAAATAATATTTTATATAATAAAAATTCAAAAATCATTTTTAATATAAAAAAACTAAATTAATGTTTCATTAATATTTTACATATTTCTTAATTATAAGATTCATTTTAACTTTGATTAAATGAAGTATCAAAGAGTTAAAAGCAATTGGAGCAATAGATTTTTTTTTTATCTTCAAAGTAGCAGCTATAATCTGGGGTTTAAACCTATCTGTCTGGTTTGAAGCGTCTCTCGAGCTGAGCAAGGGAACCATATCACCTGTTAAGTCAGAGTTATAAAACATGCCTCAAACTAAATTGAGACTATGTCCACTGAACCCCCAAGCATGTTTAGGCCATGGTAATCTCAAGCTCATTCCCTCGGAAGTCGAAGTGGCAGTCAGTGAGAGCTTATCCATCAACTCGGGCAGGACAGATCCTGCAGAGCATAGACCAAATGTTCAGACCAGAGCTTTAGCCATCCCCGCTTTAACAGACATATCACCTACCCGCCAGCTATGATCCCTGCTTTAGCCAGCTATGATCCCCCCTTTAAACTTTGTTTTCAAGTGTTTCGTTGTATAATAGCTTGTTATTAATAGATTGATAACGGTTTTAAATCTGAGTTATAATTCATAAATAAAACTTCACTTACAAATAACAAAGGGAAGCCATTTCTATTTGATTTATTTTGCTACTTAAAATAATAAAAATGAAACATCAATATACAAAACTTAGAATTTTATTTTTTTTAAATTTCAATATGATGGAAATG
Organism: Pseudotsuga menziesii; assembly: GCA_001517045.1. Taxonomy (NCBI): domain Eukaryota; kingdom Viridiplantae; phylum Streptophyta; class Pinopsida; order Pinales; family Pinaceae; genus Pseudotsuga; species Pseudotsuga menziesii. The sequence goes on along the minus strand of LPNX010223085.1, from coordinate 609,037 downwards.
AAAAATCGATCCCCAAAACTTCTAAAAATTAATAAGTCCTTCATACAATATGATAAGGAGAGCCATTTCAATAATTTTCATACGAGCATTAAGGAGAGACATTTCAATAATTTTTATATGAGCATCTTTGTTGTAATTAATATATACTTTTTAAATTCTATAGCGGAAGCTTAAACAATACAGAGATTAGACAAATTAAACAAAGAATAATGACAAACACATAATAATGAACACAGAGATTTAACGTGGTAAAGCCCTCTAGAAGGAATTATCCACAAAGCAAGTGTATCAGTCTTCTTGTTATTCAAAGATGGAGATTGCAATCTTCTTTGCAACAAAATATAAATATTCTTCTCTTCTTGATTCACATCAACTCTTCAATATCATCTATTTCCTCTATGAACTTACACATAGCCATATACAATTGTCCATTCTAATTTTTGTTTTCGTAAAGCAACAAAAAATAAAAATATAAAAAAATTGGATAATGTTAAATCCATAAACCACGAAAAAACAGTTTCGTGCTAAACTCAAAAAATGCTGGCAACTTCTATCTTTTTGGGAAATTGGTTGTCATCATTATCTACAATCTCCACCTTGACAACAATTTACCTGATACCTTCCTCTTTCTCTTTCATCACCTTTTTTGCAAGCCAAGAGAAGTTATGCACCACCGTAGTTTCTCTAATGTGACTAGATTCATGAACATGTCTGCACAATTCTTTTGAGTGTGGACCTTTTCAAAAAGTACTCCACCTTCATCAATAATATGTCTTACAAAATGATACTTCACATAAATGTGTTTTGTTTTACTGTGATAAGATGGATTTTTAGCTAAATGAATAGCACTTTGTCTGTCACATAAAACTTTTACCTTATTCGGTATCCTTCCAAGCTCACCAAGAAAACCTTTCAACCAGGTTGCCTCTTTGCAAGCATGTGAGGTAGATACATATTCTGCCTCTGTAGTGGATAAAGCAACAACCTCTTGTATCTTTTAAATTCAACTTATAGTACCACCTGCAAGAGTAAAGACATAATCTGAAGTGGATCTCCTCTTGTCCAAGTCACCTGCAAAATATGAATCAACATAACTGCAAACTTCATCACTTGAACCTTTAAAGGTGATACAATAATTGCGTGTACCTAAGCCTCCCATTTCACTACTACCCAATATACTCTTTTCCCATATTTTCCATGTATATACTGACAACACCAACTGCATGTGAAATGTCTGGTTTGGTACAAACCACCAAATACATCAGACTTCCTACCGCATTAGCATATGGTACACAAGACATATACTTCTTTTCTTTATCATTACTAGGACACAAACCCGAAGAAAGCTTATAATGAGAAGACAAAGGGATGTTATCAAGAGTCATGTACATGTGTTCAACAACATTGTTTTTCTGTGGAGTAATGACTGTGGTTTTATGAATATGGATCCCATCTTCCTTGCATTAATTCAGAAACCCCTTAGATGTGAACTCAACTCCATCATCATTCCTTAAGAACTTGATTGTCCTACTTGTGCTCTTTTTAACCAAATCCCTAAACTACTTAAATACATTAAACACGTCATCTTTTCTCTTTAATAAATAGATCCAAACATTCTTAGAATAATCATCTATAAATGTTACAAAGCATGACAAGCATCCATAGGAAATTGTAGGTGATGGACTTCGAACATCAAAGTGAATGTAATCTAGGATACCTTTGCTAACATGCATTCTTGCTTTAAACTTCACCCTAGCATGTTTACCAAACATAGAGTGCTTGCAGAAATTAAAATTCAGAAATTTTATACTAGGGAGTAACTTATGATCCATAAGTACCTTCAGTCCCTTCTCAGTCATATTTCCCAAGCGCTGGTGCCATAGACGAGTAGGGTCACTTTCAGCTTCAGACACAAGCGCTACTTGACTTATCTCATACCTCCCTTCTAGTTTGTACAGGTTCTCAATCCTTATTGCTTTCATGACCACTAATATTCCCTTGGACACCTTGATATCTCCACCTTGAACTGCAAATTTGTAACCAACAACATCCAGAACTCACACATATATCAGATTCTTTCTTAGTTCAGGAACATGCCTCACCTTAGTCAATATTTTTCAGAGTGCCATCATACAAACTGATTTTGACACTTTCAATTCCAAGAATCTTATAGGAAATATCATTTCCCATATAAACAACCCCTTCATTTGATATGATGAAAACCAAATTATGCGAAGACACATATGGTGAGAGGCACCATAATCCAATAGCCAATTATTTTGATGTTGGTGGACATTAGAAATAGATAGTACTTCATCAACCATTTCTGGACTTGCTTCTGCAACGTTTTCTTCCTTCATGGAATGATATTGGGACAAATACTCCTTTTCTCTTGGAAACAAACATTCTTTAGATGACCTAATTTGTTGCAAAACCAACACCTAAGCTCAACCTTCTTTACTTTAGACTTCTACTTGGATGTATGTCTTGAACTTTGCTCTCGTTCACTTGATCGAACTCTAACCACTACATTGTTGATGAAGAAGTTTATTAATTATTCTTCCTTTGTTTATCTTCTAATAACAAGGCTCCAACAACATTTTCATAACCAAAGGATTCTGGATTACTAAATGACATATAAGTAATAAGATGATTCCATGAATCAGGAAGCGTACACAACAATGCTATTTCCTTCTCTTCATCATCAAGCTTTGCATCCACACTAGTTAACTCATAGAGTAGATCTTTGAAGTCATTCCAATGATCATGGATCTTCGAACCATCAGTCATTTTTTAGGGTATATAGCTTCCTCTTTAGAAAGATTGTGTTGGTAAGGGACTTGGTCATATACAACCTTTCAAATTTAACCCATAAGCCTACTTCTGAGTCTTCTTCAACAATTTTAAACAATACAACATTTTCTAAACACAATCGAATGTTGTTGAGGTATTTCGAATCCAGATCCTCCCATTCTTTATTCGACATGTCCGTTGGCCTTTTATTTTCTTAGCATGGCTTTCTACAACCCTTGTTGCACAAGCATATATTTCATATTGAGTTTCCATATCTCAAAATTTATATTCCCGTTGAACTTATCCACCTCAAACTTCGCACTCTCTACAGTTTGTCCATTCTCTCAAGTAACTAGATTCAGTCTTGAACTTTAGTTCACTTCTTTTCCTTGATCTCTAGCAACTTGGATCTAATACCACTTGTTATAGTGGAATCTTAAACAATACAGAGATCAGAAAAAATAAATAGAGAATAATGACAAAAAAATAATAATGAACACAAATATTTAACATGGTAAAATCCTCAGGAGGGAAACATCCACAAAGAAAATGTATCGTTCTTCTTGTTATTAAAAGATGGAGATTACAATCTTCTTTGTGGCAGCATATAGTTATTCTTCTCTTCTTGATTCACATCAACTCTTCAATATCATCTATTTCCTCTATGAACTTATGCATAGCCATATACAATTGTCCATTCTAATATGTTTTTCCTTAAAGCAACAAAAAATTAAAATACAAAAAGATGGATAATGCTAAATCCATAAACCAAGAAAAAATGAAGTGTTGCTAAACTCGAAAAATTCCAACTCCTATCTTTTTGGGAAATTGGTTGATCGGTATCTACATTAGATTGTTAGATGGAATCAGCCAGAGCAAAAAACCTTCCTGATTTTGAGCTATTATATTTTTTTAACCATGAGCCATTATAATTTTTTAACTAATAAATTACCTTTTTTTTTATTTATAAAATTTCAGAAAGAAAAAAACATGTAATTTTCTATTCATACTCAATCAAAATTACATAAAACCATTCATCTTTAACCAATATTTGCATCTCCATCAAAATATTTCAAAAATTACATCCCATAGCTTTCAAAAAAAACTTAACTTCTCACCATCTTTCCCACCATACAATCTTATGAAAAGGACCAAGAGAGAAACAAGCAATCCATACATCTCAACTAAAAGACATAAAATCACTCCACTGTCATTTAAAAAATTATTACAATGTTAAGAGAAGGAAAGAGACCCTTCATCTATCAAAATTACATCAACAAAGTCAGAGAACTGGATAAGACCCGTCATATCCCTAATCGAAACCTTGGATAGAGAATATGCAGTTGAGTTGAAAACTCTGTAAATGTGCTTGAAAGTAATAGCATGATTTTTTTTTAAGAAGCTCCATTATCCTCATCCAACAGTAGAAAACGTAATCACTGTAAGGAATTCAACTTATTTATCTAGAATATAACAATCTTTGAATCCACAAATACATGAAGCTGAAGAAAACCTCTTTTTTTGGCAAACGATAGTAAACCCCAAAGAGCAATAAGTTCAACAAAAGTGTTAGTCCCGACACCAAATCCCATCCTTAAATTTATGAAATGGTTCTCTTTCAATCTAATGACCATACCCACTCCACATTTCCCATTCTGCTTGACCCCATTAAAGAAACCATAGATAACATTTGCAACAAAATAAGGACTTATAAATTTCTTTTTTCTTTTGGGGATATCCATCTTCTTCCATTTTTGAATCTTAGCTAAAATTTTCGAAAATTGTAGTAAATAGAGGGGTTAAAATATTGAAAGATACATCTATTTTGCATTTTCCAAGTTTCCTAGAAAACAAAAAAGGGAAACTCCTTAATCTTCTCATAGTTTTTAAGCAAACCAAACAGATTGTTTTCTAGGTTTCCCAAATCCCACCTAAAGTGAACAGAAAGTAATCTTCCTACCTTCGATCAAATAGAATTCAAAAAGGAGAAACGATAAAAGATATGTTCCACTGAGTCTGAACCATTTCTGTAGAGAAGACAGTAACCAGGTCTAATAAAACCTCGATGTTTAAGGTTCTACCATACCGAGATTCTATTTTTCAATAGAATCCAACTAAAGCACTTCACCTTTGAAGGCATGGAACTCTTCCGTAGACAATTATACCACTGTCTGCGAGGAGAGTGTCCTCTTTGATCCACTATAATCTCATGAGCAAGTTTAATTGTGACTAAACCAGAATTGATATTTGGTTCCCATACCAATACGTCTTTAGTTTTTTCAAGGAGATTACATGCTTGAGTAAGAGAATCGATGATGTATTTCCATTCATCCCTAAATAAAATTGGTAAGTTCAACTCCTCCAGGGAAAACAAATAACCCATCGAATTCTCCAAAGAATTTCTAATCTGAGCTAGAACCAATATGTTTCTTCTGTGTAACTCTGCAATAAGATTCCTTAATAACAATTTGTTTCCACGAGCTCTTGCAATAGGGTCAATACAAATAAAACATTGGAATCCTCTCCCAACCTTCCAGCTTAAGTGATATTTTCCATAGTAAAGAAGCATTTGAGGTGTTCAAAACCGGATCTCTTATCCAACTTAACAGTGACCATTTTCTAATATATTTTACTTTTATTACCTTATTCCATAAACCTGGAACAAACAAGGATCTCCATGGACTGTTAGCACAGAGAGATAAGTTAAAGAATATTAAGTCTTTTAATCCCCAACCACCTTGATGTTTTGGTAATTCAATATTTTTCCAAGCTACCAAATGGATCTTAGAAACTTCCAAACCACCCACCCAAAGGAAATTAAACATCTTTCTCCTTAACTGATTGGCCATAGAAGAGGGAAGAATAAATAAAGAGAACTAGAAAATTGGGATACTTTGAAAAACAAAATTGATCAAAACCAACCGTCCCCCAACCGAAATCCATCAAATTTCCCAACATCTTATTCTTTTGGCAAACTATTTTAACAATCGGTTCCAATCATTGGTAACATAAGAGTTTGGCTTTAAATAAAAACTAAGATACTTGAATCCTTGATTTAACGATGACCAGGAGCAAGGGAAGACAAGCATAATTTGATTATGTAAGAGAACATATTCACAGAAATAATAAAATGAGATTTATGATCATTTACAAGCATACCAGAAGCCTCACATAACATATAAATTTTTTCCTTAAATGACAACCATTCCTTCTTCGAACCAACTCCAAAGATAAGAATACCATCCATGGAAAGTAGATGAGAGATGAAGAGTGTGGGGGAGAGCTTCATACCTTTCATATTCTTTTCCATAATTATTTCTCCAATCAATCTGCTTAATCCCTCCATGACTAATAGAAACATGAGAGGCAATAAAGAACAACCCTGTCTAAGACCTCTAGTACTTTTGAACAAAAACAAGGGAGATCCATTAACCAACATAGAAAAGTTTGCATAAGAGATGCACCCCATGATCCCCACATAACCTCAGAGGGAAGAACACTATGAATAAGAATAATTTTGAGTAGATTCCAATGTCTTGATATATTTGTAACTTTGGAAGATATTTTGATGTATATTATCATTGTATGTTGTTGTACCCCCATTAGAGATGTGTTTACCTTCTTTCGGGATGTCATTACTTGTGTATGGACCTTGAGGTACAACATTCGTTGTAAGTCAGGGAAATAGTCCCTAGTGTAACATCATGTAATGTGTATTTGGAGTCTCTCTAGAAGAAGTTAGCCTTGTTAGGGTAACATGTCGGCCCCTGTCATGTAATAGGGTAGTCACTTGATTAGTATAAATAGTGAGGCGCCGTCCCTCATTTATACACACCTCACACTCACTCAAGTTTGCATGAGAGAGAGAGAGACAATAAAGATAGATAGATAGATGCTGAAGACTTCTTATTACTGGGTTTGATCATCTTATGACACAGTCTTTGTTACTATACTATTCTAAGGAATTCTGCAGGTTTTTCTCCTTTATGGTTTCCCTAGTGAAAATATTTGTGTATTTTGTATTTGTTCTATCTTATGCATATTGATGTACTTGTTATTCTTTCATATAAAGATCCTAACTAAACTAACAAGATATAAGAAAAACTAACATTGTATCAAAGCCTACGTGAAATAATACACTGTGCAGTAGCAGAAACTAGGGATTCCTAGTTCAAGGTCTTCTCTCCATAGATCATCAAGAAAATAGGGCTAGGCTTACACACCTCGGTAGGTTGCATATTTTGGTGGAAGCGGTTTCATATTTGAATAATTTTCAATTTTGACCATGCCATCGATGTCGGGAGAAACTACAGCATCAAGTTTCATAGGTTTCCCAACTTAGTCTTTAGGAAAGGAACCTGCTAAGAAACTCACCTCAAGGAGGTGCATCTTTCTGTCCAAACAGAATTCCCAAACTCCAAGTTTGGAAAATTAAGGTTTCTCTGACAAACCCTAGGTCATCCATCTCCAAAACTAGGTTGAAAACCTCAAATTGGTAAAATCTAAATATTTTCTATTTCCATTTGAGGTTCTCATTTTAATATATGACTTTCCATACTTAGCTTGAGGACAAGCTTGGAGGGTCTAATAACTTCTGAGCACGGAAGTACAGAACATTTGTGATCCTTGAAGCAAATGATTTGGATCAATACATCACTGAAGAGGTTCCAAAACCAGAGGGTGATGAGGCCAAGGATGCTAATAAGAGGAATTGTCTGCTTATATCATGGGACTCATTCATTCAAGGAATCTGTGCAAGAAGGAGGCTGATCTCTTTCAGCAAACTTTGAGAAGAATGCACACAAGAAGAAGCTCGACTCATAACAAGATAAGAGAATATGGGATCAACTGAAGATTAAGCTCTCACAGGTCACACCAGGAAAAACTATAAGAAGAAGGAGAACTATCATCACAACAAGAAGAAGGACAAGAAACAAAATAAGATCAAGAGAGATCCTTCCAATGTTTGATGCTATACTTGTGATGAAAAGGGACACTTTGCAAGAGACTATCCCATTAGGAAAGAGAGCCACCATGCTCATATTGTCGAAGATAATGAACCAACAAACAAAAGATTTAGAAGAGAGAAGGATGATTCAAATGAAGAGTATGTGCTAATATCAACACTTACGGGAACTATCTCACATGGAAGCAATGATTAGCAGCTTGTGGATAGTGGGGCATACAAACACATGACCAGATACAAAGAATCATTCGTTAATATGTCTGAGCATGAGTCAGCTCACAAGGTGAAACTTGGGGATGATTATCAATACCCCATAAAAGGGAGTGGAGTAGCTTCATACAAGCTAGACTCCAGGAAATCCTTAAAGATGAAGGATGTGCTATATGTTCCTGGACTGAAGAAGAATATTCTCTCCATTGATGCACTAGATGCAAAGGGAATGAGAGTTTCATTTTTCGATGGCCAAGTTCTAATGTGTCCTAAAGGAAAGACAATAGATGATGCAATAGTGATTGGAGAAGAAGGCGATGCCTTGTACAAAATAAAAGGACAACTTGAAAAGGCATTGGTTCATGAGTCAATAGAACCAAGTGAAATATGGCACTGAAGGCTTGCACATGTGCACCGTAGAGAAATACTGATGGAAAGAAAATAAGTATTTGTACTTCCATAGATCCAATAAAATCATGAAGGTATTTGCAAAGGATGTGCATAAGGAAAGAATGCAAAGAAGAAATTTCCCAACAGTGAAAGCAAGGCTAAAGGAATACTGGAGAGAGTACATTCGGATGTATGTGGACCCATGTATTCTAGCTCATTAAGCGGGTATGTGTACTATGTTTCATTTATAGATTATTTCTCATGTAAGACTTGAATATATTTCTTGAAAGGAAAAAATGAAGTTTTCAGTAATTTCAAGGAATCTAAAGCCTTGGTTGAGAACCAAACTGAAAGGAAGATCAAGACTTTGCGATCAGACACTGGAGGATATTTCACCTCAAAATAATTCAAGAAAATATATAGAGAGTTTGGGATTAAGAGGGATTTGAGCACTCCATATAATCCTTAGTAGAATGGGGTTGTAGAATGAAAGAATAGAACCATAATGGAAGCAGTGAAAGTAATGCTACATCACCAGGATATTCCTATGCACCTTTGGGCGGAAGGAACAAGGACAATTGTGTATGTACAGAATTGTACTCGTCATCGAGTAATTCACAAAAAGAATTATGGAAGAGGCTTTCTCAGGAGAGAAACCAAAAGACAACAATCTTAGAATATTTGGTTGTCTAGTGTACATACATATCCCAAAGGAGAAGAGGACCAACCTCGATCCTTCTAGGAGGAAGGGTATATTCATAGGATATAATGATACATCAAATGCGTATTGAATATTCTTCCTAGTATTCAAGAAGATCGACATCAACATAGATGTAACCTTTGATAAAGACTTGACATACTTCATATCCAGGAGGCTACCTACTCAAGAGGTCGAGAAACCTGAAGAAATGAGAATCTGATATATGGAAATTGGAGAAGAAATTCTAGAATACCATGAATATCATGACATGGAAAAACCACAAGAGTCGGTAGAGACACTTCTATAGAAGGACTCCCATAAGAGGAAGCCAACATGGGCACGAGATCTCATACAAGAAGTAGAAATCTATGGCACTCTAGAAGGAATGCATAGAGAAAGGAAAAGGCCAAAGGATTACAACATCTATGTGGCGTTGTTGTGTGACATCATTGAAAAGGAACCTTCCACCCACGAAGAGGCTTCAGAAAATAAAGAATGGAAGGATGCCATGATCGAGGAGTATCTGTCGATCACGAAGAATGATGTTTGGGAGATATTTTCGAGACCGAAAAAGAAGTCTGCATGACTTCGAATTGGATCTATAAGATCAAGCATACTACAGATGGCAGTATCCAGAAATACAAGGAAAGATTCATAGCATGAGGCTTCTCATAGAAAGACAGAATAGACTACGAAGAGACATTTGCACCTGTGGCAAGGTACACTTCCATTAGGGCCATACTTGCATCAGTTGCAGTTATGAAATGGAAGATACACCAGATGGATGTTAAGACAACATTATTGAATGGTGTAGTTGAGGAGGAATTGTACGTGGAACAACCACTAGTATTTGAGACACATGACAGGAAAACTCATGTGTGCAAATTGGAGAAGGCCCTTTATGGATTGAAACATGCACCGAGGACATGGTACATAAGGATGTATAGCTTCCTCACGAGACAAGGAGTTACCAAGAGTAAAGTGGATTCCAACCTTTACTTCAAGGTTGAAGGCGGAAGACTAGTGATGCTCCTACTATATGTTGATGACTTGTTTCTCACGGGCGATGATGAACTAATTAAAGATGCAAGGAGGAGACTTGCTGCAGAGTTGTAGATGAAATACATAGGGATGATGCACTAATTCCTAGGCATGGAGGTGTTGTAGAGTGCATATGGGATTTTCCTTGGTCAAGGAAAGTATATAGTAGAGATTCTGAAGAGATTCGGAATGCTAGACTGCAAGGCGATATCCACACCTATGGCATCAAACTTGAAGCTTATGTGTGATGCTTCATATGAGTCGGTTGATGCCATGATGTATCGTTAGATGATTGGCCCATTGATGTATCTGAAGAATACGAGACTTGGCATATGCTTTGTTGTGAACACCTTGAGCTAGTTCCTAACAGATCTAAGACATGTTCACCTGATAGTTGGAAATCATGTATTGAGGTACCTAAAAGGTACAATGGATTATGGGATCAAATATGATATGAATCAAAAAATTAACCTACATGGTTATGTTGATTCGAAAAGGGAAGGTAGCACCACTGATGGGAAAAGCACTTCGAGTTGTTACTTCAATTTGGGATCTGGCATGATCTCCTGGTTTCGCAGGAAGCAATCATGCATGGTGTTGAGTACAACCGAGGAAGAGTATGTTGTTGCTTGCTCGACTAGTTGCGAGGCAGTCTGGCTGCGGAAGCTACTATATGATTTGTTTGATCTCCAGTTAGATGTGACTTGTATCTTTTGCGACAATTAAAGTTGCATGAATCTGTCAGAGAACCATGTGTTCCATGACAAGTCGAAGCACATAGAGATCAAGTACCAATATATCAGGGATATGGTGTAGAAAGGAGAAATGAATCTCCAGTACATGGTAACGAACGAGAAGATAGCCAATGTGTTGACCAAGCCTCTAGCCAGAGTGAAGTTCGAGTACTCCAGAGAAATACTTGGAGTGATCTAGAACAAGACCCCTCGAAAGAGGAAGTGATGAGTTCTAGAATATCTGTAGAGATAGGTTGTATGAGCGTAAAATATTGGAAAATATCGTACATTGCTCATACATAATCAGTCCTGTAGGTTGTCCTTTGATAAGTCATGGTGAAGCCCACAGGTTATCCTTGGATGTAATCAGTCTTGATATGTTTCTATGCTAAAAATAGCGAGAGACCAAAAGATGGTGATGGATGATATCTCACATGGGAAATGAGATAGGTTGACCGAGCGAAAAAGACGCTAGTGTCGCAGTTTTCTCAGATGTAATCAGTCCTGTAGGTTGTCTGAGTGTAAATATGAGTCCTGGAATGATACACAGGTTACTCAGATGTAACCAGTATTAAGAAATGTTATCTGAATGTAAATACGATCCTTAGCGTGGTACGCAGGTTATTCAGATGTAATAATTCCCGAAACGGGTTATCCAAATGTAAATATGAGTCTTGGCGTGGTACAAAGGTTATTCAGATGTAATAAGTCCTGTGGGTTGTCTGAGTGTAAAAATATCCCTGTCGTGGTATGCAGGTCATTCAGATGTAATACGCCCCCAAGGTTGTCTGAACAGAAAATATCATGGACATAGTTTGTTTAGATGTAATAAGTCATTGAGGTTGACCTGGAACATGAAAGCCCTGGTATAGCAGGTTGTTCGATGTAATAAGTCATTGAGGTTGACTTGGAACATGAAATCCCTGGTATAACAGGTTGTTCGATGTAATAAGTCATTGAGGTTGACCTGGAACATGAAATCCTTAGTATAGCACTGGAACGTGAGGTGCACCTAGGCAGTTCTCCTTTACCGTTAGAATGTAGGTTGACCATGTAGAGATGTAATGCGCTGAGTGTGATCCTAGGCGATTGTCGTACAGTGGATGTTATAGGTTGTCTTAATGACATGAAATATCCTGACATATTACTATGGTGATAGAAGGCAGGTAGTCTGCATCTGAGATGTGCCCTATGTACTCTTTATGTTTATTTTGTTTTGTGCAGGAAAAAAGAGATGATCTGGATACGACGAGATAAAGGTAGGAGATGCAGGTTATTGTTGTGGAAATGTAAAGAAGGTCCTGGACAATTCCTACGTGATGGCTTGCTCACAAATGTGATGAAGACCTGGATGAGGACTAGGCCTACACCCATAATGAAAAAGGGTTGGTTCTGTAGAAACTTCCGATAACAGATAGTACCTTTCGATGATCGATAAGAATATGATGATGGAAAAAACTATGATGATGACTCTATGACTCTGTGATGGTGACTCTGCGATGAATACTTGACCAGATGTGTTGATGACTGTGGAAGAGAGAGAGTACATTTCTACTTAAGAGGGAGTGTTGATATATTTGTGACTTCGAAAGATATTCTGATGTATATTATCATTGTATATTGTTGTACCCCATCATAGATGTGTTTACATCCTTTTGAGATGTCATTATTGTGTATAGACCTTGAGGTACAACCTCCATTCTAAGTTAGTGCAATAGTCCCCAGTGTAACATCATGTAATGTGTATTTGGAGTCTCTCTAGGAGAAGTCGGGCCTGTTAGGGTAACAGGTTGACCCCAGTCATGTAATAGGTCAGTCACTTGATTAGTATAAATAGGGAGGCTCCCTCCCTCATTTATACACACCTGACACTCACTCAAGTTCACATGAGAGATAGAGAGAGACAAGGAGGAGAGATACATAGTTGTTGAAGAATTCTTATTACTGGGTTTGATAATCTTATGACATAGTCTTTGTGACTGTACTATTATGAGGAAGTTTGCGGGGTTTTATCCTTTATGGTTTCCTCGGTGAAAATCTTTGTGTCTTGTATATCTGTTCTATCTTATGCATATTGTTGTACTTGTTATTTTTTCAGATAAATATCATTACTAAACTAACAAGATCTAAGAAAAACTAACACAATCCACCTTGTCAAAATCTTTCACCAAGTCAACTTTTAAAACAAAAGATTTCAATTTTCTCTTCTTTGCACAATGCAAACATTATTGCACTATCCCCATAGCCTCTGTAATCAAACTATTTGGAAAAAAAAACAAATTTCTCCTCCGAAATGTTTCTACAAAAAATAGATTTTAATCTATCTGGTATAATTTTCATTATGAGATTGTACAAAGTGTTACAAAGAGAAATAGGCCTGAAATCACTGAGAGAATCTAGCTTATCCTTCTTAGGAATAAGAACTAGAAAAGTGGAATTAAGGGAAACTGGAATTTTCTCGTACCTATGGGATTCATTAACTACCAAAGTGAGTTCTTCTCCCAGTATCTCAAAGAAGTAGACATAAAAATATAGCATCCAACCATCAGGTCCAGAGCTCTTATCTCTTGAAAAATTTGACAAAATAGACTTAACTTCCTCCATGGAGACTTCAACGAAAACCTTTAATCCCTCTTCTTCAGAGAAAAAATTGGGAAAGTTATTCAAAATATTTACCTGTTACATTTGAAATTCAGTCTCCGCTCCCAACTATAAATATCTTGAAAATAACTTACAGCTTCTTCCTTAATAGATTCCAGATCCTTAAGCATGATCCCATCTTCTCTCTTTATTTCGCAAATTGAATATGAAATTCTCCTTTGATTAGCGAACGTATGAAATAACTTTGTGCTATTGTTACCCACCTCCAACCACACCGTACAACTTTTTAATCTCCAAGTTTGCTCGAATTGAAGAAGAATATTAGTTTTTTTTAGCATGAAGACTCTTTATCTTGTTTGTTCGAAGAGGAGAAAAATAACCAGCTTCTACTATGTCTTCCAAAAAATCAATTTTCGCTTCAATTGCCTCCATATCTGCCATCACCTCTTTTTTCTTTCTCGTTTCCCACTTTTTTACCTCTACATTAAGCTTGGAAATTTTTTGTAGGAAACCCAACATAGGATGAAGGTTCAAAGAAGTAGAAAACTCATGCCACTTTTCTTTGACCATCAAGCATAAAGAAGCCACTTCTCGCCAAACTCTGTTGAACTTGCAGGGATAAGCCACATGACTCTTCTCATTGTCCAATTCTAGAACCACTGCCCTTTGATCCAAACAACTAGTGGACACATTCCAGGATTTAAAAGGATCAAGCGAGTCACAAAGAGACTCAGCCATGAAAAAACTATCAAGTCTTTTGGAAATCCCAACAACCCCCACATGACCATTATTCCAAGTTGGACTTAGAACAAGAGGTTCAATATCAATCAATCCAACATGCTCAAAGAAAGAGTTAAAAAAACCATGTAAAGGATCATTATGTCTTGCGACACCCCAAATATTTGAGTGTACTAAGGTTAGATTAACATCCCCTCCAAGAATGAGACCTCGATGATCAATCAAGCCCATGTTTTTGACATTCTCCCAAAACACCTACTTATGGTTGTGAGGTCCATAAAAATTTAAAATTCTAACCGAAGAGTCAAGACCCAATATAGTACCCTCAATAGTTAGACCATCCCCTGCATAAAAATAATTAAATTTGAAAGCGACGGGTCCCAATCCCAGAGAAAGCCCCCTGAAAGACCTAGAGAATCTAAAGCACAACACTTCTAACTTGGCTTCATTCTTAAGAAAAAATCACAAGCCACCAAAGCATCTACCATTGTTTCATTAAGGAGAATAATCGAAGGATTAACCTTATTCAATAGTCTTTCAAAGCAGTTCTTTTAGGTGAACTACTAAAACCCCTGATACTAAAAGTGAGAGGTTTTATTGAGAAACCATCTTAGGGGCCAACAGTACTTTAAGGGCCCCAAAATCAGAAACATCCTCTTTATCTAAACCTCTTTGGAAAATTGAAGTTACCTTTGGATTGAAAAAAATGTTTTGGATTTATACTTCCGCTTTGCTCTTACCTTTTTTCCTTCTAGGCATATTTCTAACTGTAACATTTTTAGTTCTAATGGAAGAAATAGGAAGAGTCTCAGGGTCCTCGTCAATAACAATGAAATAATTTGCTAGCGGCTTGGGAGAAATTGTCTCTTGAGGAGGGGGAAATCCCCTGAAAGAAAAGAAGTGCCACCATCTTTTAAGGGAGATGGAGTAAGAATAATATCAAGACCGTCACTTCTAATAATTAGAGGAACACTATGTGAGCCTCTTTTATCTTCAACTTCCTTGGAGGACTCTATACCATTCATCTATAACTCAGGGAAGTCAAAAACCCTACCAGGGTTACCCTCTGAAATCCTTTCCTCCTCAGATGACTGGATCTTTTCCGAGACTTTAAATGGAGAACAAACAAAACCAACAACATTTCTAGGATCAGACTCATTACCCAAACGTTTTCTAAAAAATTTGATCGGTTAAAATGCTCAAGCTTTAAGGAATCCTCTTTCCTAATGTCCACATCACCAACAATTAAAAAGTCTGAAATAAACTTAGAAGAAAGAAACTTAGAGAGAACAAGAGGTTGATTACAGAACTTACCTAAGAACTCTGAGGCTGGAGACTCATCTAGAGGGAGTGAGAATTTTATACCAGTTTCCATCACATCACCATCTTCTTTAAAGGATGAGATATCCTCTTCAGCTGTAGAACCAGATCTAGGGTTTGGACAATTTTCCTTAATGTGGCTCGGTTCGTAACAATTATGACATCTAAAAGGAAGCCTACAATAATCCAATCTTTGTGAAAAGGATCCCCCTCCCTAAACAACCTCCAGCTTCATAGGAAGACCTTCAAACACATCTACTTCCACAAGCATACATGGTAACCACCTATAAATTGCCAACATAAAATCTTCTTCTATGAGGATAAAACGACCACTGGACTTCGCTATTGCTATAAAACCTGCAAGATTGCAACATTGCAAGAGGAAACCAGGTAAGAAAACCCATAGATTCCTTTTCTTCAGCCTTTCCTTCCAAGGGTTGAAACCAACATGCCGCCGAATCAAAACCAAAGTGCCATTTTCAATGAACCAAACATGTCCTCTATCAATTTCTTGTCCTCTGTAGATAAGAAAATAAAACAGAACTAACCATTCATAAGCATCAAGTCCCTCATAACTGCTTTGATGGGTGGCTTCCATTTTTCCCTAACCCAATCCAATAACTCAGATCAGGATAAATTAACTAATTCAAGCTTCCCTAATAAATCATTTAAAGAGAGGGAGAGGATCATCTCCAATGTAACATCCTTACCCATGACATACAGACCCTTTCCTTTCCGAACTTTGTCGCTTTTCAGGTTTCTATTTTCTCTGAAAGTCTGCTTTTGTCTAAAAGGTTCTGAACTTCCACCCTTACGGCCTAGCTCTTCGAGAACTAAAATCCCTACTAAAAGATCTGCTAAGGAGATAAAATCTTGTGATAGGATAACCGTCAATCCAACAGTATTTCCCACATTAATGGGAGATAAATCGACATCTGAACCCAACCTCTTTCAATTTGCTAGCAGTTTTCGTGACGACACAAACTTAACCACCTCGTTAGGGTTTGATCTTATTAGTGTGAGAAGAAGACGGAAAGAGGAGAACCCATTTAGTTTCCTTCTAGAAAGGGCTTCCCTAATGAGTAGTTGTCACATCCTAACGAGAGTCTGAAAAACCTCCAGCTCAACGTTCCATTTGTCGCCACTCGAGAGAGACCGATGGGCCATGAGTAAAGACAAAACTTTCCACTTTTTGAAATGGTTGGTACTAGGCCAGCCAAAATAGCTGGCTTAACTCCATTTTTGGCCCGAAACTCTGAGAAAGCCTTAGCTGGGCATCGTCACTTGGAATTTTACATTCTCAAATTCATAATTTGTCGATACTATTACACTTGTCCATAAGCAAAATTTGAAATTCTTAAAGATCGTTTATGTTATTTAAAATATCAAATCAGTAAAGGTATTTTATGTTGTTTAAAAACAAAATAAAAAAAATCATAAATCTTATTAATGAAAAATCAGTCTTACAAGAAAAGTATCTTTGGGAGTTTGCCCCAATGGAAAAATCATTCTATAAAACATTTAGAGAATGAAATTCATCAAACAATATAATAGGGAAGAGCGTTTCAAGACTTTTCATATGAGCATATATGGCAAGCACTAATATATAGTTTCATATAACAACAGATTGTTGGACTGCATCAAGTAGCCTTAAGAACCTTTTCACGGAGTTTGCCCTTGAGTGTGCAGTACTGTGAAATGAAGTGAGTTTGTGCTGTCTACTGAGGTTCCTCACTCATATTTATTCAATGGTCCAACTCAAACTCAGAAATCCCTGGATGAATGAAAACTTCCAAAAAAATAAATGCTCAGCACGGTTATTGGGATGCAAACTTAACTCCTGCTTCAGAACATATACCGGAGTTGACAAGGACTATGCCAGGCTTGGAGCCAGGCTGCTGCGGTAAAATGATCGGCTTTCCAATATAGTAAATCACCGAGGGGCATTCATGGTTGTGCAAGCCCTCATATGTCGTTATGAGTAGCCCCGGATCAGTAGCCTCTCGTTCCACCTTCTTCTTCATGCTGCAACTGCTTTCGGTGCATTTGTAGTAGCTCCTGAACCAGCAGTATGGGAGTCAAATTCATTGTTAAGTTGACCGGTGTTTAGATATTATTTAAGATTTTCGATATTTTTTAGCTAATTAACAAGATTTTGGATTTCTTTAGATTTCTTCCACTTTTGTTTAACAGCTAGTTATCTCTACAAAACTAAATAGCTAACTACTCTTTGAAGTTTATGACTGTACTAATTTAACAAGTTTAAAATATTTAGCGAATCAACAAGATTGATTTTGGACTTCTTTATGATTTCTTTAAATATACTTTTATTTAACGGCTAGCTATTTTTACAAAACTAAATAGGATTTCTTTAACTTTTATTTAACAGCTAGCTACTTTTACAAAACTAAATGGCTAACTACTAGGAGTTTATGACTGTGCTAATTTAATAAGTTTAAAATATTTAGCAAATCAACAAGATTTTGAACTTCTTTAAAATTTCTTTAACTTTTGTTTAACAGCCAACTATTTCTACAAAACTAAATGACTAACTACTCTTTGAAGTTCATGACTCTGCTAATTTAATAAGTTTAAAATGCATCCAGTGACATTAACCATACCTGGGATGAGGCCTACTTTTAAGCCTTTTCGTCCCATACTTCCTCCATTTGTAGCCATCGTCCAAAATATTACTCTCGGATCTAGTTTTGAAGACACGGATAGGTCCCTTTTTCCCTTTTATAATTTTCTTCCTTTTGCTAGACGCGCCATTCCTATACAATACACATAACAATCACATGTTTATATAGATAGAAATATAATGTAGTTGATAATTGTTTGGCTGGTTAGGAATAGAGGTGTATGTTTTGATTTTGGCAAGGTTTTGACAACAACAACCAAGAAAAAGGAAGTTTGAGGCACAGAAAAAAACAAAATGTGATTGTTATTTTAGTTGTAACATGTTTAGTAAGATGAAGCATGAAGTAAATTCTTACGCGATTTGTTCAGCTTTGGCCATATTTGCAGATAGCTGTTCTTCTGGACTTGGGAAGGATTGTGGCGCTGGACTATTGCAGGCCATAGCTCCTAATATTTTCAACTCGTTTGCAGGCATTCCGCAATCTTCGAACTTGTCTGTAACAAATTCATGGGCGCTCCATGCATCCGTCCAGATCTTAGGCCCGGGGATATCATGTAGGTAGACATGAGGCTCCTGGCTGAATGTAGCATTGAAAGTCTTTGCAGTTACAGGATTAGAACAGAACAAAGAATTCATTGGATCCAGACTGCGATCTACATCCTGAGGAAAGTTGTCATGATTTCTCCAGGCTTCCATACGTGAAGCAAGGCCTGCAAGAAACGCCTAGAGCCAGGATTATAGTTGGGAAGCTTTAGATATTGCGCCAGTTTCTAGTCGGCCAGACTGATATTTGTTGACAGGGGTCTCCATATATATCATTGGTGTTTAACACTGTTTGACCACGAGAGAAATGCGAGTCTCAAAAGGGCACATTTCAGATGCCGCCATGATTGTGGTTCGTGCACAGGTCTGTCATTCGTGTTTGAGATGGTTGATTTGTGTGCCTTATTCTCTTTTCATTTTCATGTTTGGCCCTACTGCCTCTTTTGTTTGTCGCGTTAGTGCGCATCCAGCTCTCGACCATGGCTGCTTTCTCGATACCTTAATTTTGGTATTCGTATTTGTTACGCTCTGCCATCTGGAACAGTATGGGAAAATCTCGAAGAATCTATTCGAGTTGTCTAAACCGGGGACGATTTTTCTTTTATTTTCTGGTTTTACATGTTTTCTGGTTATGAATCTGGATACAATTTTCAAAACTTGTAAAACTATTGCTAAATATTACAAAGTGTGGTTGTTTGGGGTTTTTCATGGTAGATGATTTCATTTATGCACTTGAAATTATCAAACAAAAAACAGAAATTACAAGATTTTGTAAGTTAAATTCATTGAATTTTTATTAAAAATATGCCAGAAAGTCAAAATTGTCCCCTGGTTAGACAGATCCGAATCTATTTGGGACTTTTCAGTGTACATGGCCAACTTGATAAGTTTGTGTTTAGATATTTGGAGAGCTATTCCATGGCTCTTGGATGGTCTCTACAATGAGTTATATTTGTTTATTTGCAAATTAAAATAAAGATAAACATATCTATATAATTTGTGGTTGCATCAGGTTAATAGAAATTAAATGATTAAGAGATAGTTATGAAATGGAAGACAATTTGGAAATATTTTATTATTCATCTTATTCTTCTAGTTAAACGGGCACCAACATTCTTCATGTTATCCAGTTATCAAAGTTATCAGTTTTTTATATATACTTTTTCTTTTTTATCTTACATTATTTAGTTATATCTAACATTATTATAGTTATGTGCCATGAATTGTTGATTATCCATTCATCAATTATGAGTTATCCATGCATTGCATTGCTACCAGTGATTCATTCAGTAGATAGTTAATAGTTATTTTTTATATTCTTTTTTTTTATATAATTGTTTATTTCTAATTTTGAACTACTGCCATAAAATCAATCTTTGTAGTATACTTGTCTCATCCTTGTCCATAAATGAAAAAACATAGGCTCTTGTCTACCTAATTAATTTATTTTATTAATATATATCTAATTTAAAATTTAAAATTATTAAAATTAAAAAAGATATATTTATAATATTACTTTTTGTATGTTAAATTTATTAAACTTTAATATATAAAAAATTAATCATATTAGATTTATTAAATCTTAGTATAACTATTGGAATATATTAAAAAATATGATAAGACTTTCTATAACTATTAGAATATTCAAAAAATTAATCATATTAGATTTATTAAACCTTCCTATAATTATTGGAATATATTAAAAAATAATCATAACTTGAAGTTTAAAAATATAACATAAAGAGATGAAATTATTAATAAAAAAAATTAAAATATTGTATATATGATAATTTGGTTAGTCAAAAATAATTTTCTAAAATTTTGAATGTAGAAAACAAAATGAATATTACTAAACTCAATATCGATGTTCATAAACTCCGTAATGTCCATGTTCATAAACTCCATAATGAAACGAGCTATTGAATTAGCCCCAAAACACTTTGTAATGGGTATATTTGGTCAAATTTGTCCATGTTCATAAACTCCTTAATGAAACGACCTATTGAATTAGCGCCAAAACACTTTGTAATGGGTATATCTGGTAAAATTTGTAATACAAAAGAAGTTGAAGATAAGTACCATTTTTTTTTGAAATTACAAATAATAATTTAAAATAAAATTTATCTAATTTCATAAATTAATTATTTTTTAAAGACTATCATTTACTAAAATAAAAATTTTAAAACATAATTTTATCTAATTTCATAAATTAATTATTTTTTTAAAGACTATCATTTACTAAAATAAAATAACGATAACAATATTTTCATCGTATTCAATTATAAAAAAAGCATTGTATAAAATATTTTTTATAAATTTTTTTGTTTGATAAATCTTATTAAACTTAAAAATAATAAACATCATCATTATAATAAAAATTCATGTTATAAAAAAAAATATAATTATTTATTTGAAATACTCTTAAATGTTTAAAAATACATTAAATAAACTTTAATTTATAATTTTCAAATTTTCAAATACCTTTAAATTTTTAAAAATACTTTAAATAAATTAAATTATAATTTTCAAAATTTAAAATACCCTTAATAAGTTAAATTATAACTTTCAAATGTTGCTAATATAAATACTTATTAAAAAATACCCTAAATAAATTAAATTATAATTTTCAAAATTTAAAATACCCTTAATAAGTTAAATTATAACTTTCAAATGTTGCTCATATAAATACTTATAACTTATTTTCAACATAACTTTATACCTATAACATTATTTTCCACATAATAATTAGTTTTAATACTTTGGAAAAAGAAACCATGTGTATCTTCTCATTGTTAAATGTAATTCATTCTCATTTTCTGTAAGTAAAAGGGACCACTTCAAGCAAGATATTAGTTTTTATTTCTTAACATCGTTCGCAATTCTCATTAGTAAAGCTAAGCAATTAAGTATAGATTAAGACTTAATAAAGCTGAGCACTTCACTAGAGAATTTTTGTGGGAAAAAAAAGACACAAATGGCATCAAACAACGAAGGACGAAGGAAATCATTGCAAGTGTCGTTCTAGAAGAGGAAAAAAAATTGTGTCAAAAGCACCTCAACCTGAATAATTTCCATTGTGTCAAAAGCACCTCAACCTGAATAATTCTCATTAGTAAAGCTAAGCAATTAAGATTAAGACTTAGTAAAGTTGAGCACTTCACTAGAGAATTTTTGGGGAAAAAAAAAACACAAATGGCATCAAACAACGAAGGACGAAGGAAATCATTGCAAGTGTCGTTCTAGAAAAGGAAAAAAAATTGTGTCAAAATTGTGTCGTTCTAGAATAATTTCCATTGAACGAATCAAAGATTCTATTCACTAAACACTTAATAAGTTCCTAAAAATATGATGCACATGATAAAAGGAGTCAAAGATGATCTCTTAATAACGAGACAGAGATGATGTCACAGTAACATTATCAAGGTATACTGTTTGTTACTTACTGTGAGATCACCTTTGACCCGTTATTGTGAGATCATCTTTGACTCCTTTTATCATGTGCATAATCAACAATGGTTTATTCATTTGATTCAAAAATTTTGATTTAATTTTTTTTATTTTCTAAAGAAATCACAATTTTTAATTTTAAAATTATTTTGTTATATAAAATTACATATTTTTATATTGATATATGTTTTTATTTGAGATTTGGGATGGATTATAGTTTATATTTTTTAATCTTTTTTTTTTCCATAGAAAAAATTCGTAAATATTTTTATTTACATTCAATAGATGGCTCTAATGTCCATTTACACAAAAAAACCCCAACCTTATAGCTGGTAGTTACTGTCAATATATTGATCCATATTGAGCACACAAAAAACCCAAGTTTATGTTAACTGGCAATTACAACCATATCAAAAATAAAACACACATTTTCACAACTGCTCATCAGTCTCAAAAGTGATATATGTGCCCACCAACATCATACATCCAAAACATGATAAACCAAACTGCTTATTAGTCTGAAAAAAAATTGATATCTGTGCCTCAATCATCCAACCATGATTTCAAAAGAACAAAAAAGCAAAATGCTTTCACCAATAACCAGAAAATCCAGAAGGTCTTGATCCGATAGAACCCATGTCCCAAATAGCCTCATCAAATTAAAAAATCTGAAAGGTTTCCACAACTTCATCTGCACGATGTTCCTTGATGGTCCAGTATCCTTCCAAAATCATTTCTCCAGCTTTTGCCAATGCATCTGCAGAAGAATTTATTTCTCGATAGATATGTTTGGACAACACATAATCAAAAGAATCAGTAAGCCTGTTTACTTCCTGAAGAATCATGGCTAACTCTAAATTCATTAATTGGTACTTACCAGATGCCCGACTAATAACTAACTGAGAATCATTGAAAATCTGGATTTTATCCAATAGTTCCTCCTAGCCAGATAGAGAAGTAGCTTGAGGGCACATAATTCTGCAAAATTATTAGTACCCAAACCTAAACCAGCCTTAAAAGAGAAAGAATATACATCTGATATAAACAACATACCTCCAGCTCCACAAAGTTTTGGTTCCTCTGCTGCAGAACCGTCAAAAAAACCCCATGCAAAGGTTTTATCAATAACTTCCACAAATATAGTTCTTATAGAAGCCACAGAACTCTTCTGCGGAAGAGCCATCATCATGCCCAGACTGAAGCTAGATACTTGTGCTGGTGTCAATGAAATATCCTCAAAACAAGACAAGTTTTTGGCCTTCCAAATGAACCATAAGACAATGATAGGTAAAGGTTTAAAATTTGAAAACCTCCAAATTTAAACACCAAGTTTTGAAACATTCTGACACAGTTTCTCCACTCCAAAGGTTATTGAAATTTAATTTGTCCTCAATAAGTAACCAAACATTCTGAGTAAAAGGGCAGTCCACTCCAATATGAAAATTGGATCCAAATTCCATTTTGCACAAGTAACACCTACCAAGTCCTTCTCTACCTTTCTTGATAAGAACATCCCAAGTCAACGCTTTACCAGAAAAGATAAACCAACAAAATATTTTTGTTTTAAGTGGACATTTCAACTTCCATAATACGCTCCACCACCAGATATGTTCCACTTCCCTGTTCATAAGCTGAGCATAACCTTCTTTAGGTGAATACTGACCAATTTTAGATAAATTCCAAACCAAAGCATCATCATCATTTGAAAACCTTACAATGATAGATTTAAGAATGGCTAAATAACCATTCCACACAGCAATCTACTGAGGATCAGTAAAACCAATAAAATCCGTATTAAACCATTGTTGAGCCATTAATGCTATCAAGCCATGAAGTCCAATGTCAGATAAAAAATAAAAACCAGTCAAATGTAATTTTTCAATCATGAAAGAAGGAAAAGCATGTCTCCATTTACATCCTATCCAAGGATCTACTCCAATATGAACAATAGTTCCATTTCCAATCTTCCATACCAAAAAATTACCAATAATATCAAAATCCCAAGGAATAGCTTTCCAACATATTGATATGCATTGTTTATTTTTAACAGGAGATCTAATCCATTCTAATATATTCAATGGATGAATATATTTCTGAACATCTATATTAACCCATAGACTCGTTCCATGAATAATATTACATACATTTTTAGCTGCAAGGGCTTTAGCAAAAACAACAAGAACTTTCAGTCCCCAACCACCCAAAGACTTTGGATTTGCCAAAATCTTCCAGGATGTCCAAGAGAATCCATAAGAATTCTGATTTCCAGACCAAAGAAATTTAAAACAAATCTTTCTGATTTTCTCAATAATCCCCACCAGTATTCAAAAGTGCATCCAATAGACTGGAATGGCCTCTAATACTACTTTAATCAATATCAACTTACTCCCCTTGGATAACCAGCGAAAGCTCCAGTTGTTAATTATTTTTTCCACCTTTATAATCAACCAATCCCAATCCTTTAAAAGGTATTTGCAAGGTTTGAGATAAAAACCAAGGTACTTCATACCATTTTCAATTCTGTCAATTGAAAATGAAAATATATTATGTAATGTAATAACCTCTGATTCTTCCAGACAAGAGAAATATAAAAAATATTTATCATCATTTATCTTCATCCCAGATGCCTTACAGAAGATAAATAAAATCTCATATAAAGTAGAAAGAGATTGTTCGGATCCATCATTTACCATTACAATATCATCCACAAAAATTACATGTGTTAAGACAATATCATTACCAAAAGATAAACCATGATAGGACCCACAGTATTTGGCAAAAAGAAGAGCCCTTCCTAGACCTTCAACCACAATAAGAAACAATAAAGGTGCCAAAGGGCAACCTTGTCTAAGTCCCTTGCCATATTTAAAGAAAGAAGTTGCAACTCCATTTATAAGTAGGGAAAATGATACAGAAGAAAGGCTACTCATGATCCAAGAAATGAAATTCCCAGCAAAACCTATTTTGGAAAGAGTGACCCGAAGATAGGTCCAACTAACACGATCATAATCTTTAGATAAATCAATTTTTAACATTACAGCCTTTAATCATTTACTATGCATAGAATGCATACCTTCATGTATAACCCCAACTGCATCATGAATCTGCTTGCCCGACAAAAACCCAAACTGTTCACCAGATATACACCTACCCAAAAATTTTCTGATCCGAATAGAAATAATCTTACCCATAATTTTGTAAACATAATTACACAAAGAGATAGGCCTGAAATCCTCAAAGGATGAAGGGTGATCAATCTTTGGGATGAGAGCAAGAAAAGTTAAATTGAATACTGCATAAATTTTACCACTTATCTGGGAAAACTCAATAACTCTCAGGAGATCCTCACCTAAAACATCAAAAAGACATCTGTAAGCCTCAACAGGAATCCTGTCTGGTCCCGGACTCTTGTCATTTTTACTAATGGAAAGGATATGTTGAATATCTTGCATAATAACAGGCTTCATAAGGTCACAATTATCTTCCACATAAATAGATGTGGGAAAATAACTTGCACTATGCACAATTTCAGGAAGATGAAGATCAACTTCTTCCTGAAACAGAGACTCAAAATGATGAATCCCAGCCTCGATAATAGCCTCAGAACCTTCAACAAGGTTACCAGAGTCATCATTAATTTTCCAAATAGAATTAAGATTTTTCCTATGAGCAACAAATTTATGGAAAAAAGGGGTATTGTCATCTCCACATAACAGCCATAAAACCCTACTTTTCTGTTGTGCCTCCATTTTATGATCACATAAATAGTTCTCTTACGAGATTCAAGATCATTCAAAGACAATTTATCCACCTCCAAAATAAAACCAATACCCAACCTATCAAAATACCTCTTCATATCACTTTCAATGTCAACTAAATCCTTAATGTCTTGAGCTTTTTTCATCACCGACCAGACAATGGAAACTTCTTTTAATCTTTTAAGGTTTGCAGCAAACTAGGATGCAGGGGATACCTTAGATATGGCATCAAAAACCACACAGGAAGCTTTTATTAAAACAGCCAACTCATTGTTATCTAATCAGCAGGCATTAAAATTAAAAGGACAACGAGCCTTAGGAATACTAGACAATATTTGTAAATAAATAGGTTTATGATTAGAATATCCTCCAAACCCAATCCATAGTTTGAGAAGAAATTCATTGTCCAAAAAATCCGCCAATAAGAGTAATCGATCCAACCTTTTGCAAATACTCTCCGGGCCAATTCGACGATTAAACCAAGTTGGAATTGAATCCATATGAGTAATATTGATAAGTCCAAGTCCTTCCAAAAGGTTAATAAGGAAATTAGTTAAAACATCCACTCGTGCTTTAACCCCCCAAATTTCAGAATGAACCAAGGAGAAATTCAGATCCCCACCAACTACCAAATTAGGACATTTGAAACATTCCATAACCGAAAGATTATTCCAAAAAAGTTCCCTATTGATATAAGGCCTGTAAAGATTTATAAAACATAAATCCAAATGCAACTCAATAGAATGAAAAACAACACAAAGACCAGAAGTCATAGCCTAGGCATTAAGCAAATGAAATTTATGAGTCCTCCACCCCAAAAGATGTCCCCCAAATCTGCCCTTAGCATCTACAGAAACAAACTACCAATATTTTAACAATAATTCCATTTCCTTCACCAAAATGCAACAATCAAACATGGTTTCTTGCAGAAAAATAACATCTAAAGACTGTTCATCAATCAATCTTTTCACAGCTAGTTTTTTGGGTAGACTAGCCAAACCCCTACAGTTTAGGGTCGTAAGGATAATAAGGGAAAATATGTGGAGGCATACAAAGCTCTAAGTGCCTCAGAACCAACCTTCACAACAGGATTAGCATTTACCAAAACTCTAACCCTACCCTTAACTGAAATATGTAACCCAAAAGGATCTCGATCTGATCCAAACCATCCACCATTAATTTTCGAACAAGAACGAAGATAATAGCCCTTGCTCACAATAGGAAAAACCTTAGGAGGAGATACAAAACCAAGATCCCTTAACGCTTCAGATTGAACAGAATCATATAAAGAACCCATAGATCAGCTTTATCCCATAGATGTGGCGTCCATCTTTTGATTAAAAGACCAGCTTTATCCCAACGCCAAACTCCAGCCAGGACCAGAGCCACATCTTCTTTAGAGAAGAATTTGAAAGCTATCCATCCTCTTGGAAGGAGGAAAATCGCAGGTGGGAAACTAATAACATCTTTCCAAACCACCGCAGCCCATCCATTTAAGTTATGAGAATTAAATTTGTGACCTTTGAAACGCCCAACCAGGGTCAAGGTGTTAGTTAGAATGATATCATTTAAACCCACATCCTCACCCACATTCATCAGGACCGACTTATCAATTTTCTTGATAGTCCTATGAGCACACTTCTTTTTCACCCCAAACTCCGTCAGATTAGGCACATGATTACTGTTATTTGGAACAGATTGATGATAATTCGGGTAATCCGCATTTTCAACAAGATCAATATTACCCAAACCAATATACCGAGGAAACTTCCCCATAGAATAAGGAAGCTCACAAGAGTCCTTGGAAATAGATAGTCCCAAATTTCCATACGTTCCACACAACAAACCCACATCCACCACAGATGACTCATGAAAATCCTTTGTGCAAGGATTCCCCAAACCATTATCTCCAAATGCAACGAACTATCAAGGAGAATGTTTTTAACAACAGAAACCTTAACCCCATCTGCTAAAGAAACAACATAATCCTTCTCACCACCCGACAACAAATTAATAATAGAACCCACAAGTTTCGCCACACTTCCATCCTCCGAGCGAATGCCAAGACATACCTTACAAACCCCCAACTCTCTAGGTATACCAGAGAAATGACATAAATGCGCCCCCGAGACAACAGATACCCTTTGTCCATCACTAGAGCAACCAAAAGTTTCTTGACCCGAGACTAGTGAGAGCTTACCAGATTCCGGAGGGTTATCCTTAGAGCCCACAGATTTCAAAGGACATCCCATACTGTCACCCAAAACTCCGAGCATAATAGTGCTCTCAGCTTGACAATCTAGAGCACCTAAAACCCTTAACCCATCACCCTGAAAAAAACTAATTTTCCTTCTGTCCAATGCCACACCAGTCAAACAGGAATGCATAGGAAAATTCTCACTATATTCATCCGCTCACACCAGAGGAGCTCCCATGACCATCAACTCTCTAGTCTTGGCAAAATGACCACAAGAAACCGCGTAAACCCTTTGAACGTCACCCAAACATTCATTATGAACCTGCAAACCACCCGGTGGCATATGAGCAAGTCTCTTCATGGATCGAAGTGACATTACGTGTCGAAAATAAAAAAAACATGCAATACATGTCCCTGGATAAGCAACAGAAGGTATGAGACGATCTAATTGATCTATCTTAGAAGAACGTGTAGATAAAAATCCCACCTAATCTTGCCTAAAGAAGTACGTTTTTGTAAAAACCCACCTAATAGCCATTAAAGCACCAGAAGCAATCAAGAAGCATGACCCCAAAAGGACTCCGAAAAACTATTCAAACACACACATATGGAACAAGTGTACTTTTAAGATTGATTTTATGGAAGTCAAAATTCCAAATAAACAATTATTAATTTTTTTTATAAAAGATAACTCGTAGGGATGCATAGATAACTTATAGCTAATGAATGGATAACCAATAGGTCATGGCAGATCACTAGAAGAATGTGATAAGAAAATAATTGTAATTGATAAATAGATAACAAGAAGAATGCCGTGATAACATGTAGCAACACATGAATAACTCAAAGTTGAACCCATTGAACTAGAAGACTGAGAAATAAAACAAAATTCTAAAGTATCTTCCATTCCACTGCTATCTCTCAACCATTTGATCCCTATCAGGTTAATCTAGACACAAACTATGTGAGTGTGCTAGTCTTTAACGTTGAAATAAACTAAGTTATCAATTTTATGTTTAATTTATAACAGATGAAAACATTGTGTCTTCAATATGAAATTAGATTGGCATGTGACATTCACTAGTCATTATTTTTCTTCTACAAGAACATGTAAGGAATTATTTTGATTATATTAAAATCAACTGAGGACATACCAAATTAGTCATAAGTTATATTTCCATAATTTCTAAACTTATCAAGTAGAACTAATTTGGGTCTCCTACACATCCGATTATTATTATGCTCCCACTCAAAACCAAAGCGTATGGATAAATGCAGACAAACTAAAAACATAATAAGCTTGAAAAACAAAACATATACAATACTCATTGCAAGATCTACTCCTAGTTTTCATTGGCTGCAGAATTGAAGAGGACTTATTTTGAAAACCACTTTCCATTCTTCTTCTTTGCTTGGATATAGGGGTGTGAGTTTGAGATGCATTCCTCCCTCTCAGCAAGATCATACCAATTTTCTGATTTTCTTGATGATGTCAAAAGATTCTTATTTTATGGAAGAGTAGTTCTTTAAGAACTAACATTGTTTTCTTCTATTGGCAAGAACTTGCAAGGGTTGATCCTGGTGCTCAGAAGTGAAAACTTGTAGTTCTTGATCTTCTTGTTTTACAATTTTTTCAACGGGATGGATTTTAATATTGTCTTTTTGATCCATTATTGAATCTGCTTTAGAAGAGAGAAAATTAGTGAACTCTTCGGTTGCGATGAATTGATCCAACCTCTCTCAACAATCCAACCATGTGGATTTTCAATGGTTTCTTTTTAAAGAAACTTTAATCCTTGAAAATTTTGAGCAAGTGGCTTCTTAATTCCCTTTTTCAAAACATGCATTACATCTACATATGACATGTTCATAGTCTAGCTTTTGGGTGATTCCATGAAGGTGGGCAACACTTTTTGGCCAAATTTGGTGATGAAAACCTGATTTTTTAGTCATGTGCTAGATAGAAGCCCTTGAAACACATATATTCCATGTGAATTTCGACTTGTAGTAAAAAACAAATTGTAGAATATTATTTTGGATTCCCAATGATATTTTCTTTAAATATTCTGATGTCATTTAATG
>LPNX010223085.1:445649-578655 GCA_001517045.1 Pseudotsuga menziesii | reverse complement strand
ATTTTTTTGTTAATTTATTTCGCAATATACAATTATTTATTATTTTTCGAAAGTGACCACATCTGATTTCAACATCATTTTATACACATGTGTGTCCATCCCAGATTTTTTATCACTGTTTAAAAAAAATGAAAAACCAAAGATACCCTTTTGAAGAGGACGTGTCGATGTGTGGGCTGTGCATTTTTAAGAAATTTTTGGATGTGCATTTTTTACCCTGCGTATTTTTCTTTGAGTTGCTTCAAAGTT
Source organism: Pseudotsuga menziesii (assembly GCA_001517045.1). Classification (NCBI taxonomy): domain Eukaryota; kingdom Viridiplantae; phylum Streptophyta; class Pinopsida; order Pinales; family Pinaceae; genus Pseudotsuga; species Pseudotsuga menziesii. Next base: position 578,406 of record LPNX010223085.1, on the reverse strand, counting down.
GTTGTTAGGTTTTCTAAGTGTATCTTTTAGAACGAATTAAAAAAAAACAAAAAACGATATGAACGCCAAAATGCATGCATGATACTTCAATGGATGGAGGATTCGGTGATGAATCTATTTGTATGAACTTCGCTCAGTTATGTGCAATGAATGGCAGGGTTTACACCCTTGGAAGACACAAAGAAACATTGATTTTTCTGTAAGAGGGTTGATTCTCTATTTTTCAGGCCCTCGATTGAGGTATTCAAATCCCTCTATCGAGTTTTTAACAGAAGCTTGATTGAGGGTTTATTAAACCCTCGATCGAGGGTCAAATAAACCCTCGATCAAGCTACTATTAAACCTTAAAAAGAAATTTAGTGTCCATGACTACCAAGGTATTATATGCACGCTCACCAAGTTTATACTTAGTACAAAAAATTGAGGAGTTAAATCCTAGCCCCCTGGTTCTTGACATCTTGTGGACACTAACTACCATAATCCCTATCTAGAAGACTATGCCCATGAAGGACATTTTAGAAATGGGCTTCAAAGACCCAACTAAGAGAATGGAGGTAAGGAATTTCAACACCATTTGATTCCTATCAGCAATATATCCAATGTGTATACAATTTCTTGAACCTAATGTTTTCCTCCACCTAAATACAAATTCAGACAAATCCTTTTATTTATCAAGGAAGACCTCATCTCAACACTCCTTTCAAGCTACTAATGACAAGTTTGGGCATAGAGAATCAACTCGATGAGGTGATGGAGGTTATCATAGTTTCCCTCAATAGGTTCAAGGCAACACATCTTGGTTTCCATTAACATGATTGGCAGGATAATATCTAGTGTAGTTTATAGATAACAGAAGATGCATCTCTTTGAACTCAAAACTATCCTACAGTTTTGATAAGATGCATATTCTTGTTTGAAAGGACAACTAGTATGCATTTTCATAAGAACAAAAATGATGATGATGATTCTTAAATTTGCATGTAGAACTAGAGATTAAGAGTTGTTGATTCATATACGAGCATAACAAACTTTTAGAATTAATGCCTAGCTCTACATACGTTAATTAAGATGATGTTCTTTAACAAAGGGGTTGGCATAGAATTAGGAGGGAAACTATTTTCTTGCTGGAAATACAATTTCAGAAGTATCAAATACTACAAAATTTAAAACTGCGGTAGCCATTCATTGACTTCGAACTAAATATGTAGAGGAAAAATACAGAGATTGGCAGCAAAGATACTTACATGTTTTCTTTCCAATTCTGCCCATTCCATAGATACAACTATGTCCAATAAATTTTTCCAACAACTTCGCATCTACCAACTCTACAAATAATAAATCTCCTAGAAATTTAAACAAAAAAAAATCATGACATTGCCAGCTTATTCTACCAATAAACCTTTCGGCATTTTACCTGGAAACCAAAAGTCCCTGGTACAAATCGCCATGGGGCCAAGGGTTTGAGAAATGGATTGTTGAAATATTTTTAATGTTCATTAAACTACTTCTTCATAACACAAAATAGGGCTAGAGTGGAGTAGCAGGGGTGAGAATTGAGGATCAAAATTAGAGTTACATAAATTAGTGAAAGGTTTTAAATACAAAAAATACTTTGCTCCTTCATATATAATTTTTAATTTAAAAAAACTACAATTATGTGATATGACTCTGAAAACACTAATTTTTATCTTAATTGTCCTATTCTATTCTGCTCTGGGCTTTGGGATTTTAATATCTGTCTTGAAGATCCATATCGTAGGTAGATCGTAACTGTGAGAATCTAGGTCGAGTGGACATACCTCACCTAAGTTCAGCTCATCAACTAAATTGCATGCATCATTGCTCTCCTTGGTTCAATGCAAAAAGAAACATATCACTTCAGTTTATCCCCAAGGTGATTCCCTCTAGTCTTACAAGTTACAGAAAGCACAAGTGGGCTCGTCTTGCTTTGTTATCCATTCGTCCTGCTACGTTGTGGGTTTTAATACAGTACAAGCAATCACATAAGTGTTTAGCAGAAATCTGTCCTCCGTGAGGAAGAAGAAATAGAATCCATACCATACACCTGGGAATCGAAATCATTGTAGTCTTGAGATTTCACGTGGAGGGCACACAAATCGCCCAAGTTCTACTAATCAACTGAATTCCATGCATCGTTCCTCTCCTTTATTCAATGGAAAAAGAAACATATCACTTCAGTTCATCTCAACACGATTTCCGGGGTAATTTACAGCCATAAGCATTGCCCCCACATTGAATCATAATTTAAATCCATAAATACCCCCCCTACATTGAAACATATTTTAAAGCCTTAAATATTTCCACAATTATCATGATCTATATAATTGACATAAATATTTCGAATTCAATTAAAATCAAACATAGAATTATATGATAATAAAATTTAATAAAACATAATTTCGACTAGAAGAATGATACTTGTGATTAATAGTAAATACCTTGAATAAGAAACAAGTAAAAGCATTACTACTGCCACTTCCTCTATATTTTATGAGTAAATATTAGTCGCAAAGTAATTGGAGTTATAGATGTGATCAATCATATCTATAACTCCAATTACTCTGCGACCCATATCTACAAATGAATATAAATGACCCTTTTCATCTATAAACATCTATTATATCTATAACCCGTCTCTAATATTCTTTCACTAAATTTCTATGCAACAAACGCAGTGAATTAAATCATGGTTTGTTCCCTATTTATATTTATAATGATTAACCCGCATGGGTGTAGACTAACTGGAAAGTGCCATGTAAATGAAGGAATGTTGTAAAGGAGGTCTCAAGTTCAAATTTCACCTAGACTTATCCGTGCCCCATGCTTGCGGGCTGTGTGGATGGACCTGGGGTTATAGTGGCAGCTGACGGGAATGGACCCCGTGTCATGCGAGTACTAGAACTGCCCAGTTACCGATTCCCCCAGTACAAAAAATAAAATAAAAAAATTATAGCGATTAGAGATGCTCGATCAAGCTATTTTTTTTAACCCTCGATCGAGATTTTTCTAAACCCTTGATCGATGTCTTAACACCTCAATTGAGTGTTTAAGAAAACCTCGATCGAGCTTTTAAGAAAATACGATCAAGGGTTTAAGAAAACCTCGATCAAGTTTTTAAGAAAACTTGATTGAGGCTTTGAGACCTCGATCAAGGTACGTTTTTTTTCTTTGTTCCGAAATTTCCCTGCCAAAAGTTGTAACCCACCTCCATGGATGGACCCTTTTGAGTCCAAGAAAATTTAGTTCTAGGTGGGATTTGTTCAGGCTAAAAACCCCTTATTAAAGTTCGTTTCCACACAAATTATCACGAAGGTAGTGTAAGATTGGTTTAAAGTTTCATTAGCATTCCCAATAGCTTGAAGGGAGGGATTCCCTATAAGTGTAGAGGAAATTTTGAAAGCCTTACCCAAATAGGAGGAGAGATGAGTGATTCCATCAGAGGGTCAAAAGGGGGAGACCAAGCCTTCATACATAAACTTAAGTTTCCCCCAGAATCAAGGCCCAAATCTCATGATTAAATCTTTGTCTTTTTCAAGATTAAACCCTATGGTAGAAATCCCTCTGCACAAGGGTGTATAAAGGCTTCTTCTGTCATTAATGGAATCGAAGAAATGATAATATATTTCTACAAGTCAATGAGTTGAGGCCATGGGCCATTGACATGACATACCGACACTTGAAAACAATGAAATAAATCTTTCTCAAGCTTTCTCTTCTCCATTAGGATCCACTGGAATAGAGATTGATGGGGCCTCTTGAACCCACAAACAGTTGAAAGAAGGGTTGATGCCACCATTTTTCACCATGTCATGGTATGAAATACTTAAAAAACAAAATCTTTTTAAATAATTAATAATAAGAAGAATGGAAAGCTTGTCCATTGGATATAGCTTGGGTGTTTGGGAGGAGTGATTGTTACCCTCCCCACCCAGGTTCAATTCTCGTAAGTGACGTGATGCTCTTGTGATCCTGTTGCAGCTGCAACAATTTTCCCAAAATTCCAAAAAAAATTAGGACCCTCTTGTTTGGATTAGTTTGATTTTCTTCTTTGATTTGGTCTGAGAACTTTGCAGAAAGACTTTTCTTATGCTTGGGTTGATCTACCACTGGTTTGCAGTTTTTCTAATGCTTAAAAAATTTTGATTGATCAAACTTCATTATTTTCCTTTTAATTGAGTTTTCATCATGGCTGAATCAGAAGTGTATTTGTTTCTTCCCCCCGCCGTTGCGGATGGATTTTCGGTTCTGACTTCGACTTTTCTCTCGATTCGATTGGTTTTAATCGGCTGCTTTCTGGTTTTGCATCGGAACTGTTATGACTTCTTCTTCCGCCATTGTGGATGGCAAACCACATTCTGTCCCGATTATGGCTCAAAGTTTTGAACCCCGTTTATTGTTTTCGTCGAGCCCGCAAGTCTTGGGATGCCACCGTTGCGGCTGCGGGAAGTTTTCTCCTTTTGACCATTTGAGTCATTTTAGCCCTGCTGTTGCGGAAGGTTGCACTTTTTATGCTTCGGCCATTGCGGCTGCCGAAAGCGTTAGCTTTTCCAATCCTCTAATATTTCTGCTTCCGATTTTGAACTCATTCTGCAGAGCGTTTTATCTTTTGTTCCTCCGCCGTTGCAAAGGACTAAACTCTTCGAGCCTTTAGTGTTTTTGCTTCCGAGTTAAGTCCCGACGTTCCGGACAGTAGTACGCTTTACGGTTCCACCGTTGCGGATGAAGAAACACTAGCCCTTCCGATGTGTAGTCGTTTTGCTTCCGACTCAGACTTTGCCCATATCGGATCGATTTACCCTTCACGGCTCCGCCATTGCGGCTCCCGTTTCACTATTGGCCCGATGATTTTCCGAGGTTTCGCCATATATATCTCCGCAGATGGCCTAGCGCTTTGGCCGTCCGCCGTTGCGGAAGGAAGTTTACTTTCGTCTTCCGATCCAAATGTCTCCGACGTCCGATTTTAACTTATGTTTCCCGCCGCGAAATTTTGACCATTCGTATATATATGAGATCGGGGGGCACGGTGAATTATTATTCTATTGTTATTTTTCAATTGCCTTGCTCTGTCACTATCGTGCTGTCGATCGCTTGAGCTTGTTTGGACCCTACTGCCGGTACCCATGTCTAGGTGGCATCTGTGGAAGCCTGACCATCTTCGTCCCGCCATACATGCCGATTACACATGAGTGCTAGGTAGGCTTCTATTTCCTTTCCGCGTTCCGTTGAGCGTTTGGTGGTTTTGTTTTCCACGGTTAGGTTTTGCAGCTGTTTATTTCCCCATGGTTGCGTGTATATATTTTGGTTCTTGGTGACATTGCTATCCGTGGGGAGGGGCATTTTGACCAACATAGTAGTTTTTCCCCACCACCGTTGTTGTGCGACCCTGCGCGTAGAGGATGAGGGGGTTTGGTGCAGACGACCGTTACGCTGTCTGTGCCAAACCGCCCTGTATGATAATATGGTGGGTTGGAATAGGTTCGCCGTGACCTTTTCCTTAAGGTTTGGGCTGTTTGTCCTGCTTGGTGCTCCCCATATATTTGACCCCCAGTCGTTTTGCCTTCGCGGTCTTGCGCAACCAAATTTATGTTCAGTTTCGAACCCGGGCCGGGGAGGAGGGTGTGTCGTGACACATAGTTATTTACCGTAGTTTTGCACATGCGATTTTTCTTTGATCAAGCTCACCATAGAAACTTGCATAGTGTTTCTGTTTTCCCGCACAATGATTTGATAATGGCACCCGCAGAGAGCAGAAGTTTTAGTCATGTTAATGTAGATGTTTCCGCTCGATTATATGTTTTTTCATCATGCTAGATATAGACAAAGTCATTGAATAATGCACATTGTGTTTCAATAGCTTTGTTAGTTAGGCCATTTCAGCCTAGGTACACACATATTTGCTTCATTGACTGATTGCTATCATGTTAAACACAGAAGAAATGACACACTGCACATTGATGTATACAAGTTTGTCACTCAGCCAAAAGGGCTTAATTTTACAATTTTATGGCAGGAAGAATTCACAATGTCAAAGAGGCAAAAGAAGAAGGCCCCCGTGGTCGAGGAAGAGCCCGAAGTAGAAGTTGTCACTAAAACTAAATACATATACGAAGACACTAAGTGCATTTCTGGTGTTGAACCTGAATACCAGTGGGGGGAAATATATAGACTGATCACACGCAGAGAAGTTCCTAACATGGGCTTAGAAGAAGAGTCCATATATGCCAACATAGAAAGATCTTCACTGATGGATATCGCCACCAGACCAGAGTTGTTCCCGTGCTCTGAAGTAATCGGATGGATTCTGCCCCGGGCAGATGTCACAGCAATGATTCTGGAAAATGTTGAAAGACAGGGCTATGCTGCATATAGCCCTAGATATGTAGCGTTGGCTTACCACCTGCCAGAAGCCCAAGTATTTTTATTTGATGATTGGCTGAACAACATTAGAATGGACTTGGTAGAGACTCTTAAAAGGATGCTGTTGCAGGGAAAACATTACAGATATAGACCGACGGGTGATTACGATACGGCAAGCTTAAGGGCTCCTTATAGGTTCATAGATTTAATGTTGAATAGGATTTTTGGAAGAGCACATGGTAGATTCTTCAAGTTGGAGTGGATACCCATCATTTTTCATGTTGCAACGCAGGGGACAATTTTCAACTGGGCTAGCCTTGTATCAAATAGTCTTTCAGCTTGCTTGGCCTCAGCTTTGGGGGGAGTGGCCCAAAAGAGGTCTGAATTCTATATGAGTTCCATACTCATTGATTGCATATTGTGTAATCAGCCTTTCCCCGAACTCAGGTGCATCTAGGATAGGGAAAGAATGCTTGTCTATGCTGCCTATAAACCGCTGTGGGCACACAAATATCACAGCCATTATCAATAAGTATGTGAAAACTTTATCATGCCCTTACACACACTCATTTTCCTAAAGGAGTGTGATTGTATGTCAGAAGAGGCACTGCAAGTAATAGAGGAGTATGCAGACTACTATTTGATTGAAAATGGCCTGTACTTCAGGATGTTTGGAGGTTCGAGAGCACCTTCCCTGCTGCCCAAATATGCAACTGATTAGATTATTCACAAGGAGGCAGTCAGACAAGTGTTCCTGGATGGAATAGGTAGATTTATTTTTGAGCACAAGAAGACCGCCTACCCCCCTTTGCCCTTCAAGTTAGGAAGCTACAAGTTCACCAAAGTGAAGAAAGCCGATGAATTTGTAGAAGAACTGGAAAGATTTCATTTTGGCGAAATGCCCTTCCGTAGAAATGATACTCAAGGAAAAGTGGCTGAACACTGTAAAGAGAACAACGTGCATTTTGAGTATGCCCACCATTGGGATCGAGAGGAGTCCATCTTCTGAAATGCAGTAAACATGACAGCCTTGCGAAGAAGGTTTAAGAAGAATTTTACCACAAAAGGTGGGAAGGGAGATGAACAAGCCAAGGATGATGAAGAGGCCAGAAAGAGAAATGAGGAAGCCCAGAGGTTGGCGCAAGAAGCTGCAGGGTGGCTGCACACAGAAGAAGAAGAGAAAAGAAAGGCTGCTCAGGAAGCAGCTGAGAAAGTGGAAGAAGCAGCTAAGAAAGAAGAAGAAGAAAAGAAAAGGAAGCTGGATTAGGAGCTTCAAAAGCAAGAAGCTAAAAGGATAAAGTTGACACAGACAGAGCAGTCAGCTTTTGAAACAGCTGTAGGGAAGACCCAGGACGTGGAGAACCCTGAGGTTTAGGACCCACAAGTACCTGTTGCCAGCACAACCATGGTCCCCACACTGAAGCTGGTCCCCTTTGTGCAGAAAAAGGGAGAAGAGATCCCCGATTTTAACACTGTGTTTTATGACAGGGCTACAAAGAGGATAGTAAAGAGAATAGAAAAGAGGGTTGAAACAGGAGATATGCCTGGTAAAATGATCACGGATACGACTGTTATGTTGGGAACAGACCAAGATCCAAGATTCACCCTGAGAGCCGGGACTGCACTAATCCACGCCTCAGAAGATAACATGGACAAGGTAATAACTGACTTGGAGCAGTCCAAGAAGTCCTCTGCTCAGTTGAAAGATACATTGAGGAAAGAGAGAGAAGAAAGCAATAGGATGAAGCGGAAGTATGAAGACATGCAGGGGGAGATGAAGTCTTCTAGGGCTGAATTGCAGGCCCTCCAAGTAGAAAGACAGGTTATTGAAACTACACAGGAGGCTCTGGAGAAAGTGCAGAAAGAATGTCAAGAGCTAAGGAGTGAAAAGGAACAACTACTGGGAAAGGTAGAAGAGCTAGAATAGCAGCAAAAGATCCTCTTGGAGGCAAATGAGTTGCACAACCAAGAACAGGAAAAGAAGCATCAAGAGCAGATTTCCTCTCTAACAACTGCTCTGGGAGAAGCAAGGGAGCAGCAAGTTAACCTCCAACCATTCAAAGAGCATGTCTTGGCCCAGAAGGATAAAATGCTGTAGCTACAAACTTCTATAGAAGGAGAGAGGTGCAGAGTACTGCAGATAGATAGCCGATTGGAGAAAATTTTGGAAACCTCCTCTTACTTTGTAGATCGATCTCAGGACGTCCTTGAAGTCCTGACTGCCAGAATGGAAAGGCTGCAAAACAATGAAGAAACTCCAGCAGAACTACCATCAAAGGATACACAGGCCCTCAGGCGGGATTATGACTTACTGGAATTTTCTATAAATACCGCGGAGGATTTTAAAAAATCAGTTAAGAAGACGAAAGGAGCATGCACCGACTTTTTCAAAAGGCTTCTCATTACCTACAACCGGTGCCAGTTAGAGGCCGAGCAGAGGCTTGAAGCTTTCCCGGATCACAACGCCTTTGTGGATCTGTTGTAGAAAAGATACCAGGAGGAGGAAGCAAAAGTACAGCAGATTAAATCCCTGGATGATCAGATCTTGAGGAGCGAAGTAGATCATTCAGCTATCAGCATGCAGCTTCTAGAAGATTAGCTTCAATTGAGTGCATCCAGGATTGAGGCTATAAAGAACCAGGCTGCTAAGTTTGAGATCAATATTCAGTTCTTAGAGCCTTGTGCATTTGAGGGCATTGCCTCTGAAGCTTCGACATGGAAGAAATTTCTAGATGCCCAAGTGGGACCCTCCTCTTAAAGGATTGGTCACTTTTTGTAATATGTAACATTTTGTAAAAAACATTTGAGAAAAGTCAAGCGTTGGGAAACAAAGAGTTGGGAAGCCCAAAGGTTACTTTGGGCAGCCCAACTGTCTCACCCTTTTGTATAAATGTAGAAAGCTTAGAAGGGAGAAAGGGGGCTTTTTCCCAGTTAGACATGGAAACGATATTGTAAGAAGAACTATTTCTCTTTGCAATAAAGAAGCGTTGTTTGCCTATTGGAGAAAGATTGGTGGCATTTTCAAATGTTATGCTGTGGATGGCTGAAAGATGAACTATTTTGTTTTTCTAGTTTCTGTCCATTAACCGTGAGATCGTTCTAACTCTTAGAACTTATGTTCTTGTTTAAATGATTTTTGGTTTATTTTGTGGAATTACCACCATGAGTAATGTATGCTGTTCATAAAACAATTGGCTATCTGATTGTTGAAATATCTTTAATCGTTCATGTATTATAGAAAGAAACATCAGCTACCTGTAATTTCTCTTTATGATGCATGCACATACACATTACTCATAATTAAATTACAGTTTGCTCCCTGGGGATAGATAGATAGATAGATAGTTAGTTTAGTTCACTGCTGCACATGTGATTTAGATGCTTGTGAGCCTAAGACGAGAGGTAATAAATTGCTCATCACATTGTGAACGCTCCTTGTATCTTTATCATCCTGCATGGTTAATTAGGTAGTTGCATATCATACTTAAGTCAAAAATTACAAAAATATACACGGTGGACCGGGCCGCAACCGGTAAAACCTTTGTTTTTGTTACTTTGACCTACAGTAGCCGGACCACAAACCGAACGGATTCGCCATACCAAACAGTCGCGGGCTAGTTGGGAACGTTGAATGGGGAGAATCCCTTTCTTTTGTTGCCTGCGAATTTCTAGGCCTCAAAAGTTCTGGCGCTAGAAGGAGGGCCTCCAGTGCATGGCTGGCCATGGAAACTTATTTTCCCAAGATTACCTTACCAGCAGATGTTTTGAAGCTTGTAACCTGACCCAGGTACTTACAGGTTTCGGTTATACCTTTGAAGTAAGAAAGCCTGTTCTCACCCTACGTTGCTCTTTGCTCAGATTTTTGTTCTTTTGCTTGTGCTTATGGCTGTTGTAATTGTGAACCAGCCCAACCCATTACCTTCTTGGAGAGCTAGATCCCCGTTGAACCTCACACCGCCATTACATAACCTACCTCAAGCTTTTGATAAGCTGCTGCCTAAGTTTGACCCCGAGGAAAGGATTGCTATAGATGACCACTTACAAAGTTTCTATTTGGCGGTAGAAGGTTTAAGGGCTGGGGAGTACGAAGATGTTGTCTGTAGATTATTTCCTCATACCTTGAAAGGGGCAGCTGCTTCATGGTATTTTGCTTTTCCTGCAAATTCTATCCCAGACTGGAATAATTTTGAAAGAATATTCAGAAATAAATACACGGCCCAAAAAACACATGCCTCATTGATGAAAGGTCTTGGTTTGTTAAGAAAAGAGAAGAATGAGAAGGTACACAGTTTCACTCAAAGATTTTCAATATACCTAAAGAACTTTTCTGAAGCTGACAGACCCTCAGACAAGGTCTTAATTGAATATTATACCTCATCCCTAGGACCTGAGCTGGCCATGTTTGCCAAGATTGAAGCCAAACCAACATTGGTAGAGACTTATGAAGAGACAAAAAGGGTAGAGGCTGAAAGGGAAAGTGTAGAAGATTATCTTGATTTACCTAGAGAGAAAACTATAAATAGAAGAGCTTTACTGTTGTCTAAAACTAGAGATGAACAATCATGTGATTATCAGGGAATGCTGAAAATGATGCAGAAACTATCCAACCGAATAATAGATTTGGAAAAAGAAAGGGAAATGCGGAAAACTTACAAACCATACTATCCCCAAAAAGAGGATATCAACCAATGGAAAATCCCTCCCCCAAATTTAGCCTCAATGAATATAACAGAAGTGGGAGGAGACAATTTCTGCACTTTTCACCAACAACCTCATTCGGAAAAGAAGTGCCCTCAATGGTTGAATTTGATGAACTTGGTTATGAATCAGCTGCTAGATTCTAAATTGACCAAGGACAGTGGTAAAGAGGAAAAGAAAAACCAGACTATGGAGAAACAAGATAATGACACCATTTTTTCATGGGATGGTGTCTCGCTTTTTGACATTGAAGAGAGCGCTCTCAAAACTGAATGCACACCTACAGCAACAAAGGACATGGATTTAACTATTTCGAAGATCAAAAGATTGCAAAAGAATGTCAAAAGATAGGCAGATACCAATGATAAAGATAAAACACCTGAAGCCACTACCCTCAACCAGGAGGCAGAACCAAGCAATGAGACTGTCAAACCTATGGAAGATGTTGAGGAAAGAAGCGCTGAAAAAGTTAAGGAAGTTAAAGAAGAAATACCCACCGAAAACCAACCTATGGAGGAAAAGGTCAAATCAACTGGGGAAAGGAAAACTAGCACCCCACCTTTCCTTTTGACTCTAGAGATTTTGAACCATAAGGTGCATAATTGTCTGGTGGACTCTGGATCATCGGTGAATGTTATGCCTCTTGCAATCTGTTAAAAACTTAATGGGCAGCTAATACCCACTGATTGGGACGTCACTCAACTAGACAAGACTAGTGTCAAAGTGGTGGGGGAGATGAAGAATGTTCTGATTCGATTGTCTGCAAATAAAAAGATATGTCAGTACCTTGATATTGTAGTAGCAGACCTACCTGATGGCTATGGATTGATCTTGAATCGAGACTGGTCAGCACGACTAGATGGTTACTTTGCTTCAGACTAGTCACACCTATGGTTGCCTCAGAAGGGTAGCCAAAACCTGATTAAGATTTTAAGAGAGCCCTACATGAAGCACAATTTTACTGGGTTAGGAGAGGGAAATGAATATGCTGATTCTGTCTTGGGAAACTATCTGACTGAGCTTAAGCTAAGACATCATACCTCAAGAAAGGCTAGTTCGATGATTGACACTCAACCTGAGCTCCTTCAACTTCCTCAGGCTGAAAGGGATGAATGTAGGATAGTAGACATGTGTTCAATTTCAAAATTAGCAGAGCTAGAACATGGTTAGATGTCTCATGTCTATAATCCAGCCCACCCTCTAACTCCCTAAGATTAAAGATATTCAGGAGTGGGAAAATTTTTTTCTTTTCTTTTTGCTTTGTACATAAATAAATTGTGTTGTTTTCTTTAATGCTATTTTGATTCATTACTTTGAATGCTGTTTTCTTTTATTTCAAATGCTTTATTGCTAGTTATTTGGTTTTGAATAAAGAGGCAAACTTTTGGTTGCAATGGAAACATCAGGGTTCTTTATTAACTGAAATCTTGAGCAAAAGACTGCGCTTTAAAACATAGAAGGTCTTCTAGTAGTAGTGTCCCTAACTGGCCATGCATTCATTGAAGTCTTGCTTAACCCCTGTAAATAACTCAGAAGTAAAAGAGGTCTGGAATACTATTTCGAGGCTCCATCCATTTCACATCTTAAATATCCAAGGGGGTGACGGCAAAAGACCCACGGAAAGGAAGCAAGGTAAACAGTATATCATATATAAATGATCCCATGCCATAATTTCAGAAAAGCTAAAAGCTATCAAGAGTCAAAACTCCTTAAAGAAACAAGACATATCAAAGCAAAGTATCAAAAGCATGAAGTTCAAATTGCCGAAAGTTCCTCTCCGTCCGTGAGATGAAACGCCAATTCTTCTCTCACACAAAAGGGCACTATGGGATAGAGGAGCCTGAATAAAATTCAGAAAGAAAGGCAAATGGAGGACTCACAAGAACTAAAGTTCTAATGGCACAAAAGTGCAATTGGCATGGGAATGAGGAACAAAAGGATAATGCTGTTTACTATCTGTTACAATCCTGTGGCGTCCAAGCATGAAACTACCTAAGGATGGGTAAAATAAACCTCATTTATTAGGCCTCAAAAGAGTTATTCAGACTTGCAATATTTTTGATGTTACCATTTCCCAAATAATGGACTGCTTCTCAATGATTTAAATGCATAGGTTGGCCAGCCTAGGGATACAAGCATCTAGAAGATTTCAGCTTTATTCAGACAGTCTTGCACTGGAAAGGAGTTAATTCAGAGATTCTGGGGTTCACCAGGTCGTCGCCAAATGTTGCAGCTGCAACAATTTTCCCAAAATTCCAAAATTTTTTAGGACCCTCCTTTTGTTTGGATTAGTTTGATTTTCTTCTTTGATTTGGTCTGAGAACTTTGCAGAAAGACTTTTCTTATGCTTGGGCTGATCTACCGCTGGTTTGCAGTTTTTCTAATGCTTAAAAAAATTTGATTGATCAAACTTCATCATTTGCCTTTTAATTGAGTTTTCATCATGGTTGAATTGGAAATGTATTTGCTTCTTACCCCCTGCCATTGCGGATGGATTTTCAATTTTGACTTCGACTTTTCTCCTGATTCGATTGGTTTTAATCGGCTGCTTTCTGGTTTTGCATTGGAACTGTTATGACTTATTCTTCCGCCGTTGTGGATGACAAACCACATTCTATCCTGATTATGGCTCGAAGTTTCGAACCCCGTTTATTGTTTTCGTCGAGCCCGCAAGTCTTGGGCTGCCGTCGTTGCGGCTGCTGGAAGTTTTCTCCTTCCGACCGTTTGAGTCATTTTATCCCCGCCGTTGCGGAAGGTCGCGCCCTTTGTGCTTCCGCCGTTGCGGCTGCCGAAAGCGTTAGCTTTTTCGATCCTCTAATATTTCTGCTTCCGATTTTGAACTCATTCTGCGGAGCGTTTTATCCTTTGTTCCTCCGCCGTTGCAAAGGAATAAACTCTCCGAGCCTTTAGTGTTGTTGCTTCCGACTTAAGTCCCGACGTTGTGGACGGTAGTACACTTTATGGTTCCGCCATTGCGGATGAAGAAACACTAGCCCTTCCGATGCGTAGTCGTTTTGCTTTCGACTCAAAATTTTCCCATATCGGATCGATTTACCCTTCGCGGATCCGCCGTTGCGGCTCCCGTTTCACTATTGGCCCGATGATTTTCCGAGGTTTTTCCATATATATCTCGCAGATGGCCTAGTGCTTTGGCCGTCCGCCGTTGCGGAAGGAAGTTTACTTTCATCTTCCGATCCAAATGTCTCCGACGTTCAATTTTAACTNTTTATTTTTTTTATTTTTTCCCCGCCGTGAAAGTTTGACCATTCGTATATATATGAGGTCGGGGGGCACGGTGGATTATTATTCTATTGTTATTTTTCAACTGCCGTGCTTTGTCGCTATCGTGCTATCGATCGCTCGAGCTTGTTTGGACCCTACTACCGGTACCCATGTCTAGGTGGCATCTGTGGAAGCTTGACCACCTTCGTCCCGCCATACACGCCGGTTACACATCAGTGCCAGGTAGGCTTCTATTGCCTTTCAGTGTTCCGTTGAGCGTTTGGTGGTTTTGTTTTCCACGGTTAGGTTTTGCGGCTGTTTCTTTCCCCATAGTTGCGTGTATATATTTTGGTTCTTGGTGACATTGCTATCCGTGGGGAGGGGTATTTTGACCGACATAGTAGTTTTTCCCCACCGCCGTTGTCGTGCGACCCTGCGTGTAGAGGATGAGGGGGTTTGCTGCAGACGCCCATTACGCTGTCTGCGCCAAACTGCTCTGTATGATAATATGGTGGGTTGGAATAGGTTCGCCGTGACCTTTTCCTTAAGGTTTGGGCTGTTTGTCCCGCTTGGTGCTCCCCGTATCTTTAACCCCCAATCGTTTTGCCTTCGCGGTCCCGCGCAACCAAATTTATGTTTAGTTTCGAACCCGGGCCGGGGAGGAGGGTGTGCCATGACACATAGTTATTTACCGTAGTTTTGCACAGGTGATTTTTCTTTGATCAAGCGCACCATAGAAACTCGCATAGTGTTTTTGTTTTCCCACACAATGATTTGATAATGGCACCCGCAGAGAGCAGAAGTTTTAGTCATGTTAGTGTAGATGTTTTCCGCTCGATTATATTGTTTTTCATCATGCTAGATATAGACAAATTCATTGAATAATTCGCATTGTGTTTCAATAGCTCTATTAGTTAGGCCATTTCAGCCTAGGTACACACATATTTGCTTCATTGACTGATTGCTATCATGTTAAACACAGAAGAAATGACACACTGCACATTGATGTATACAAGTTTGTCACTCAGCCAAAAGGGCTTAATTTTACAATTTTATGGCAGGAAGAATTCACAATGTCAAAGAGGCAAATGAAGAAGGCCCCCGTGGTCGAGGAAGATCCCGAAGTAGAAGTTGTCACTAAAACTGAATACATATACGAAGACACTAAGTGCATTTCTGGTGTTGAACCTAAATACCGGTGGGGGGAAATATATAGACTGATCACACGCAGAGAAGTTCCTGACATGGGCTTAGAAGAAGAGTCCATATATGCCAACATAGAAAGATCTTCATTGATGAAGATCGCCACTAGACCAGAGTTGTTCCCATGCTCTGAAGTAATCGGATGGATTCTGCCCCAGGCATATGTCACAACAATGATTCTGGAAAATGTTGAAAGACAGGGCTATGCTGCATATAGCCTTGGATATGTAGCGTTGGCTTACCACTTGCCAGAAGCCCAAGTATTTTTATCTGATGATTGGCTGAACAACATTAGAATGGACCTGGTAGAGACTCTTAAAAGGATGCTGTTGCAGGGAAAACATTACACATATAGAACGACGGGTGATTACGATACGACAAGCTTAAGGGATCCTTATAGGTTCATAGCTTTAATGCTGAATAGGATTTTTGGAAGAGCACATGGTAGGTTCTTCAGGTTGCAGTGGATACCCATCATTTTTCATGTTGCAACCTAGGGGACAATTTTCAACTGGGATAGCCTTGTATCAAATAGTCTTTCAGCTTGCTTGGCCTCAGCTTTGGGAGGAGTGGCCCAAAAGAGGTCTGAACTCTATATGAGTTCCATACTCATCGATTGCATATTGTGTAATCAGCCTTTCCCCGAACTCAGGTGCATCTGGGATAGGGAAAGAATGCCTGTCTATGCTGCCTATAAACCGCTGTGGGAACACAAATATCACAGCCATTATCGAGAAGTATGTGAACACTTTATCATGCCCTTACACACACTCATTTTCCTAAAGGAGTGTGATTGTATGTCAGAAGAGGCATTGCAAGTAATAGATGAGTATGCAGACTACTATTTGACTGAAAATGGCCTGTACTTGAGGATGTTTGGAGGTTCGAGAGCACCTTCCCTGCTGCCCAAATACGCAACTGATTACATTATTCACAAGAAGGCAGTTAGACAAGTTTTCCTGGATGGAATAGGCAGCTTTCTGTTTGAGCACAAGAAGACCGCCTATCCCCCTTTGCCCTTCAAGTTAGGAAGCTACAAGTTCACCAAAGTGAAGAAAGCCGATGAATTTGTAGAAGAACTGGAAAGATTTCATTTTGGCGAAATGCCCTTCCGTAGAAATGATACTCAAGGCAAAGTGGTTGAACACTGTAAAGAGCACAATGTGCATTTTGAGGATGCCACCATTGGGATCAAAAGGAGTCCATATTTCGAAATGTAGTAAACATGACAGCCTTGCGAAGAAGGTTTAAGAAGAAGAATACCACAAAAGGTGGGAAGGGAGATGAACAAGCCAAGGCTGATGAAGTGGCCAGAAAGAGAAATGAGGAAGCCCATAGGTTGGTGCAAGAAGCTGCAGGGTGGTTGCACACAGAAGAAGAAGAGAAAAGAAAGGTTGCTCAGGAAGCAGCTGAGAAAGCGGAAGAAGCAGCTAAGAAAGAAGAAGAAGAAAAGAAAAGGAAGCTGGATGAGGAGCTTCAAAAGCAAGAAGTTGAAAGGCTAAAGTTGACACAGACAGAGTAGTCAGCTTCTAAAACAGCTGCAGGGTAGACCTAGGACGTGGAGAACCCCGAGGTTCAGGACCCACAAGTACCTATTGGCAGCACACCCATGGTCCCCACACTGAAGCTGGTCCCCTTTATGCAGAAAAAGGGATAAGAGATCCCTGATTTTAACACTGTGTTTTATGACAGGGATGCAGAGAGGATAGTAAAGAGAATAGAAAAGAGGGTTGAAACAGGAGATATGCCTGGTAAAATGATCATGGATACGACTGTTATGTTGGGAACAAACCAAGATCCAAGATTCACCTTGAGAGCTGGGACTGCACTAATCCACACCTCAGAAGATAACATGGACAAGGTAATAACTGACTTGGAGCAGTCCAAGAAGTCCTCTGCTCAATTGAAAGATACATTGAGGAAAGAGAGAGAAGAAAGCAATAGGCTGAAGCAGAAGTATGAATACATGCAGAGGGAGATGAAGGCTTCTAGGGAGGAATTGCAGGCCCTCCAAGTAGAAAGACAAGTTATTGAAACTACACAGGAGGCTCTCGAGAAAGTGCAGAAAGAATGTCAAGAGGTAAGGAGTGAAAAGGAACAGCTACTGGGAAAGGTAGAAGAGCTAGAAGAGCAGCAAAAGATCCTCTTGGAGGCCAATGAGTTGCACACCCAAGAACAGGAAAAGAAGCATCAAGAGCAGATTTCCTCTCTAACAACTGCTCTGGGGGAAGCAAGGGAGCATCAACTTAACCTCCAACCATTCAAAGAGCATGTCTTGGCCCAGAAGGCTAAAATGCTGCAGCTACAAACTGCTATAGAAGGAGAGAGGTGCAGAGTACTGTAGATAGATATCCGATTGGAGGAAATTTTGGAAACCTCCTCTTAATTTGTAGATCGATCTCAGGATGTCCTTGAAGTCCTGACTGCCAGAATGGCAAGGCTGGAAAACAATGAAGAAACTCCAGCAGAACTGCCATCAAAGGATACACAGGCCCTCAGGCGGGATTATGACTTACTGGAATTTGCTATAAATACCGCGAAGGATTTCAAAAAATCAGTTAAGAAGACGAAAGGAGCATGCACCGAGTTTTTCAGAAGGCTTCTCATTACCTACAACCAGTGCCAGTTAGAGGCCGAGCAGAGGCTTGAAGCTTTCCTGGATCACAACGCCTTTGTGGAGCTGTTGCAGAAAAGATACCAAGAGGAGGAAGCTAAAGTACAGCAGATTAAAGCCTTGGATGATCATATCTTGAGGAGAGAAGTAGATCATTCAGCTATCAGCGTGCAGGTTCTGGAAGATTAGCTTCGATTGAGTGCAGCCAGGATTGAGGCTATAAATAACCAGGCTGCTAAGTTTGAGATCAATATTAAGTTCTTAGAGCCTTGTGCGTTTGAGGGCATTGCCTCTGAAGCTTCGACATGGAAGAAATTTCTAGATGCCCAAGTGGGACCCTCCTTGTAAAGGATTGGTCACTTTTTGTAATATGTAACATTTTGTAAAAAACATTTGAGAAAATTCAAGCGTTGGGAAACGAAGAGTTGGGAAGCCCAAAGGTTACTTTGGGCAGCCCAACCGTCTCACCCTTTTGTATAAATGTAGAAATATTAGAGGGGAGAAAGGGGGCTTTTTCCCAGTTAGACATGGAAACGATATTGTAAGAAGAACTATTTCTCTTTGCAATAAAGAAGCATTGTTTGCCTGTTGGAGAAAGATTGGTGGCATTTTCAAATTTTATGATGTGGATGGCTGAAAGATGAACTATTTTGTTTTTCCAGTTTCTGTCCATTAACCGTGAGATCGTTCTAACTCTTAGAACCTATGTTCTTGTTTAAATGATTTCTGGTTTATTTTGTGGAATTACCACCATGAGTAATGTATGCTGTTCATAAAACAATTGTCTATCTGATTGTTGAAATATCTTTAATCGTTCATGTATTGTAGAAAGAAACATCGGCTACCTGTAATTTCTCTTTATGATGCATGCACATACACATTACTCATAATTAAATTACAGTTTTCTCCCCGGGGATAGATAGATAGATAGATAGATAGTTTATTTCACTGCTGCACATGTGATTTAGATGCTTGTGAGCCTAAGACGAGAGGTAAGAACCTGCACATCACATTGTGAACGCTCCTTGTATCTTTATCATCCTGCATGGTTAATTAGGCAGTTGCATATCATACTTAAGTCAAAAAATACAAAAATATACACGGTGGACCGGGCCGCAACCGGTAAAACCTTTGTTTTTGTTACTTTGACCTACGGTAGCCGGACCGCAAACCGGACGGATTCCCCATACCAAATAGTCACGGGCTAGTTGAGAATGTTGACTGGGGAGAATCCCTTTCTGTTGTTTCCTGTGAATTTCCAGGCCTCAACGGATCCCTTATGTAATGTTTGATATTATCCTAATATACAAGAAATGTAGTCATTCATTTTATAATAAATGAAATATTACAAAGTTTTAGTTATTATTTTTATGGTATTTGGTTTTATTTATAATAATGTTTATGTTTTGTCACCAACTCATACTCACAACACTCTTAAACTAATTTAAGCCATAAACAAATTAGTTAAAAATACAAAAACCATAAAAGAAATAACTTATGTTTATATAAATAAGAAGAATGGAGATTAAAATACAACACCTTGGTTTTGAAAATATAGTATATAAAGTCTCTCCATCCCATTTAAGGGATGGTTCTTTTTTTACTCTAGTATTTCACTGCAACCCAATAGTGTAGAATGGACCTCAAGGATGCAAAAATAAAAGCACAATGGTAACCATCTCTCTTTGTATATAGTCCATATATATTTACTTGTGGTGAGTGATGTTAGTGAATGACCATGAGGGATTTACTTATACAAAGTGAGGTGGACATTTATTCCAACTAAATCCAATGTTAATAATCCATCTTTAGTAATTAAATCCAATGTTAATAATCCATCTTTATTAATGAATTACTGGGATAGTAATAGGTATTGGAGAAATAATTAAAGTTGTTTTTTGTATTAATGGTTTGGTGATGTAAAGTTTCACCCTTTACACCTTTTTGGAAGGTGCATAGTATTTATAGTATTTATTAGTCATTGAAGTCTATTTTTGGAGATCTACTTCAAGATTTTTTAGGTTTTCAGTGTAATGACCATGCATATATTTTTAGGAAAATTATGCACAATGACTTTTTAAGATCAAATTTTGAGGTTAGCTAAGATTTTGGTCACAAGACTAAGGCCATATCATGATGGAGATTATGGAAATGGGATTAGTGTTCTTGAAAGTGATGTATAATGGTGATGACTCTCATGATAATGTAGGTGAACAAAATTATGGTATTAATGTGTGAGGTCATGACCACATTGTATGGTCAAAATACATCACATGTTACTATCTCTTCAGTCCATGGAATAACATGAATATCTAAGTGAGGAATATGATTATGTGAATATAAATAATTTCCCCACTTAAAGGGGCCATAGAAACCCAACTGAAAATAACCAACCAATGGGGTAAGGTGTATATAATCTCAAACACAAATGAAACAAATGTCCCCATGCTTGTAATAGTGTCTAAATACAATATGGGATCAAGAACTTGCAGGGTCTAATCAAAGTACATGAATACTTGATGTGGATCATACATCGTGAAAATTAGGAACAATAAGAGTCCCAATCCAAATACATAAGTGTGTTCCATATCACATATTATCTCAAATATATGAGAAGAAACAATGTCATCTAATATGATGAAAAATCACAACAATTGAATCCTTGCTGAAATCTTGAGGTATCCAAGATCTAGAGGGATTATTATGAAAAGTTCTTCATAAGTGGCTCAAAAAAAGTAAGAGAGAACCAAACAAATCCATGGAACTGCAGCTAAAACTACATCATTATCTTCGGCATAGCCCTTACATCAAAGGAAATTTTAAACTAGATAGCTTCCAAAATTGACTCAAGAACTAGAGAGAGTTATAAAAATATAGAGTCTCTAACGATACTTAGATATAAAACCAACCATGTTGTATGATTCTTAATGGTGTGCTAATGTGTTAGGTTCAAGCACATGAGAATCATCCAATCCAAGGAGCTTCTTGGTTGGTCCAAGGTAACTCATTAGTGATGTATTAGTGATGTAAATGGGGAGGTATAGAATTCCTCTAGACCTATAATGTGCATTGAATTCATTGAAGGGAGCCTCAATGAATACAAATCAATGAGGAGGCCTTTTTTTATCAACACAGTAGACAAGGGGAATGAAGCATGAAGGAATAAACGACCTAGAAACAAATGCATGACTTGTCATGAATTCACTAATGATATAGGGAGTGATTTTAGTGGAGATATACAAAGCGGTAACCATGGAAGTTACCTAAAATGGGAGATACTCATGGAAAGCATTGAGTTCAAAGGTATATCTAGAGGATGACGTGATGAGGTTTCATGGTTGACTCATCAAAGAGTACTTTAGAAAAGTAAGACCAAGGACATTTCCATATAAGATCATATACGGTTTGCAGCCATGTTATGGAGCACTTTGAAGGGTTTCTCATATAATAGAGATACTCGAGAAAGATTATAATGGAGGAAATTAGTGCTCACAATGTTACCAACTGAATCAACGGTACATGTGATACTAAGTGGAGGAGGCCAATGGTAGGACATTAGTGTTAATTTCCTTAGGGGTATATGAATGACAACATCATGATGTGATATAAAAGAATAAAATCATATTAATAATATGGTAAATATTAAAGCGTATATCCATTGTTTTTTAAAGGTAATGCATGGAAAGACATGAATATATCAAAATAAATTGAAATATTACAAAGATTTAAAAAATCATAATTCGGCTAATCAAAATTATATTTCCAATATTTTAAAGTTAGATAACAAAATGGAGATCACTAAACTCCTGCATGGTCAACTAAGGATTGAACTAACCGAATAATACTTTAGAATGAGTGCGTTTATAAAATTTGTGATACAAAGGAGATTGATCCTAAGTGTCATTTCCTTCAAGCTCACTCTACTCTTAACAATATAAAACATAATTTTAAATATTTTAAGAAATTAATTACTCTTTAGGACCTCTCTTCACTTAATAAAGTAAAAATGAAAATTTCACCATATTATAACAATAACATTATACTAGTTACTGTTGAGAATATACCCCAAAAAACGTGCTAAATAAATTAAAACATAAGTTCCAAATACTACTTAATATAAATATTTATAATTTAATTTTAACATTTTTCAGTATGCTCATGTATACCAATATGTTGCAACTAAGTAAAAATTTGTACAGATATGTGTATTCAAAAGCCGATGAAAAGCAAGAGGGAGCTAGGGTTTTGTTGTAGTTGTTGATGGTGTAGTTGTTTTTTTTGGTAGGGTCTGTCTATTTTATGGGGATGAGATATTCAATGATTTTCTTTTGGGATGGAAATGGCCTGTTGTGGGAACAAGACGATATCTTAAAATCCAATGAAGAGTACAAATTGATCTATCAAGTCGTCATATGTAATAATAATACAAGGATTATCTGGTTGAGGTGGCAGAAAAGGAAAATGAACCTATCATTTAGCATGAGATATAAGTAGGGTGGAGTAAAAATGGTCCTATCAAACTATTGGAACCCTTAGAGGACTTTCGAGAATCATGTGAAACTAGTTTTGTTTTAGGAGATACTCAAGTTTTGCATAATAGAAGATCAGTTTATTTGAAAGGTGGACAACCTTGGGTTTTTGGGGAATCAACTAAATCGAAGAGGGCATCCAAATATATTTATGCTCAAACTAAGAGGATTCTAATGGTGTTGGGTAAATATGTTAATCTTGATAGGGTGGATATCCTCTTAGATAGGGATTTAGTTGGTAGATTTGTGTATCTTTTGATGAATTGAATGAAGATTCTCAATTGGATTAACCAAACCTGGAAGCTTCTTCTTGGGTATTGCTCACATTTAAGTATCTTGATGAAAAAATGGTTACGAGCCTTCCATTTTTTGGTGGAAAAGGACCTATTGGTAATTTTATGTAGGTCTTGGTTCATTAGAAAGGGCTCATTAATGCTCAACAGATGGAAATTGGCTATCAATCCTTTCAAAGAGAGATTTCTAAAGAGGTATTTCTGATTCTTCTTCTTGGTTTTCCCCTTGAGCTTTGGAGGTGGGAAGTGATTGAATATCTGGAAAATGGGGTGAGTAATTTTATCATTTTATGATGATTCGCTCAAGTGGGTACATAAAAGGGTAGCTTGGGTTTTGGTGGATTTATATTTTTCTTAGGTTTTCCAATTGAGGTTGATATCGAGTGGGGTGAGAAGTTTTTTGTTCAAAATATATATTTTTGGTGAATTCCTGATGCAGATGGGAACCCCAAATAACCATTATCTCATCGTCTTTCCCCATGATTTAGTTTGCTCTACATTTAGCTAACTCTAAATTTGGCTTCTTGTACAACTATTTCTTCTTCTGCAACTCTATTACGTAGCTCTGCTTCTGTAGGTTCAATTATGCAAAATAGGTTTCCGCAAGATCCTTTCCACAACAGAGTTTCCGCAACTCTATTTCCACATTCTCCTTTCCACAATAGAGTTTCTGCAACTCTATTTTTGCATTTGCGGATTGTGGATTGCGGAAATTCCCAAATTCCAAATTTGAATTTCACAATTATGTGGCCGAAAAAATCGTTTCCACAATCGGATTGCAGATTGATGATCCAACTTTTCCATAAGTTGAACTTCCACAATTTCCCTCCCGCAATTCCTTTTCCGCAACTCTTTACAACCATTGATTTCATGCGGCTTCCTTCCTGACCATTAATCTGAGATTAGATGCGGATCTCATCTTATCTTTGTAGACCCTTTATTGTTCTTACACCTTTCTCTTGCGGGATTCTTCTAGAGTGTTAGATCTCTTGTGCCTTTGATCTCATCCGTTGATCTTCTATCTCCAATGAAAATTCACTTATCCTTGCAGATTTCTTCCTCAACTATAGATATATTCCTATGACGATATCAACCATTCAACCTATGCAAACTTAAACCTTAATTATTATCGAACCTTGCACTGATCGATCTATAAATCCTGAACCTGTAACAAGGTTAATTCAAGATTAATCCATTCACAGTCTTAATAATCAAATTCTCCTTCAATTGATCAGAGAATTGATCAATCGATATCTGTTTTACTCACTTTTAGAAACTCTAAATTCACATGAAAAATTATCATTCATTAACATAGGATCATCAATCATTGAATTCATGCAATCATACATTCACAAAGAACTGTAATCACACTCAAAGATACACTGAAATAGGATTTCCTTCATCCACACAATGAAATTGTACATTCATAATTGTATCAGAACCTATGTTCTGATCTCCTTAGCCCTGATACATCTTTGATTGTCCTTACTTGATCCCTAAAGGCCTTGTTGACCTCTGTATCTCTGTATCTACTACTCCTATTCTCTCTGTATTCTATCCCTCTATGCCTTGTAGGCTTACATATTTATACACAACAGGATTTATGAACCATTCTGGTTCAAATCCTCAATATACTCAACAACATGCTTAATTAACCAAAAATATCAAACCTATCCTATGACTCGCTGCCATTAGACGAGGGTTCTGTTACATGACTCATTAATGACTCATCACTTACCTAGTGGTTCACTCAATTGACTCATTATCCATCTAGAATCACATATTTTACATAAGTTTAATTACAATGTGATGGTTCGAAGACCATCAATTCATATTTTGAAGACCCTTTATAGGCCTAATCCAACATTTAGCTTGGAATTTGAAATGGAGAGCAGGATGCTCCTGCATCAATTCCCTTTAGATGTCACGGTTCCCATAAAACTAGGAATTTACAGAAGGATTTCCCAAGTATCTTAATCATAGAGGAGCAACTGAAAATGGACGATTCGAACATGAATTGTTTGCACTTGATGGTATTTGGTGTCAAAGATTGACATAAGGACCAAGCTCTCATTGATGGGATATTTGATGGAAATGATTTTGATCTAGTGTCTCCTTCACCTTAGGATCTTATGACTTTTTCAAGTAAATTAAAAATTATTTTTCCCTCTTTACATAATTCACTAAACACTGAAGAAATTGATATTTTGGGAGTGGAGAGTTAGATTATTAATGATCGTCTTAACCAAAGTATGATTTTGGTAAAACCATTGGATTATAGGGGTTTGGGTGCTCCTTTTGGGTCTACTTTGGGGTCATAATTTTACTACAAAAAACCCTATGATTAACGTCTCTTTTTGCTTCCTTTTTTTGCGTCTAGACCATCTTTTAATGTATTTTTCTTCATTTTTTGGACAAAATGGCGCATTTTCATGAGTTGGTGCTATTTTAGGTGTTTTATGCATCTTTTTTCTAAATATGGTGCAATTTATGGCATAATTTGCACTTATTTTTGCACCTTGTGATGCACTAGGTTTTGCACCCAGTTTTACGCACAGTTTTTACATCTACTCTTGTTGTGCCCCCTTTTACATCCATGTTT
This sequence comes from Pseudotsuga menziesii, assembly GCA_001517045.1. Lineage (NCBI taxonomy): Eukaryota > Viridiplantae > Streptophyta > Pinopsida > Pinales > Pinaceae > Pseudotsuga > Pseudotsuga menziesii. The sequence goes on along the minus strand of LPNX010223085.1, from coordinate 552,867 downwards.
GCCTCCACTTTTAAACCATTTTTTACATCCTATTTTGCATCCACTTATGACTCTTTTTTTCATCCCCTTGTGTACCAATTTTTGCAACAAAGTTTACATCTTGTTTTGAGTCTAGTTTTGCATCTAGTTTTGTTTCACCCACTTTTACATCCACTTTCTCATCCATTTTTTTGTCCACTTTTGCACCCAGATTTTCATCCCTTTTTTCATCCCATTTTGAATCCATGTTTACGTATTTTTTTGCATCTACTATTGCATCCACTCTTGTTGTGTCCCAATTCACACACATTTTTGCGCCTACTTTTCCACCTGCTTTTGCTTCAAATTTTGCATCCATTTTTGCATCTTTTTTGCATCCAAGTTTACATTCGTTATTGCTTCCCTTTATCCATCCATTTTTGCATCGATTTTTACGTTGGGTGTTATGTCTAATTTTGGATCTAGTTTTGCATCTACTTTTGTTGTATCCACTTTCACATCCAATTTTACATCCATGGTTGCATCCACTTTTGCATCACTTTTTTCATCATGTTTTTCTTCTACGATTGCATCATTTTTTCTTCCACTTTTTCATTCCCTTTCACATCCACTATTGGTGCACCCCATTATGCATCCACTTTTGTGCCTACTTTTGTTGTATCCATGTTTGCACCCTTTTTTGCATCCATGTTTTTATCCACTTTTGCATCTAGTTTTGCGTCCAGATGTTGAATATGACAAAGAGAATAATGATTATGATATTGATGATGGCTATGATGATGATGAACATATTGTTAATAATGAGGAGAACAATGACAATGATGATGATGGTGACAATTATAATGATGATGATGATGACGACGATGAGGATAATGATGATAATGACGATGGCGACGTTGACGATGATTATGATGGTAATGAAATGAATGATGACGATGACGATGACAATGACAATGTTGATGATGATTATGATGGAAATAAAATGAATGATGATTATGGTGATGATGACAATGCCAATGATGATGAATAGAATGTCAATGATGATGTTGATCATCTTAAAAAATAGAGTTGTTATTTCTCATGCATAAATCGTATGTGTCCTCCATGACCTTTTTCCTCTAATCACATATTTTGGGTAGATGTTATTTCTATGCCAAGGTAATGATGAATAATTGATGGCAATGTCAATAATCATGATGATGGTGTCAAGGACAATGGTGACAATGATGACATGAATGATGATTATGACGTTGATGATGGATATTATGATAATTATGATGACAATGACAATGAAAATGATGACGATGATGACGATGATGATGATCATCATTATTTCCATCATCGTCATCATTTAAATCATATGGGATATGGTTACCATTTAAAGCATGCATAACAAGTGGGATATGGTTACAATTTTAAGCATGCATAACTTATAAGTATGATTGATCACATTCTAATCTTGGATCTTGTAGTGAAACTGGGTTTATTTACCTCTACCAACACTTTATTATAAGGATCATCATCATCATCATCATCATTCATGTCATTCTCATTGTCATAATCACTGTCATTGTCATCATCATCATCATCATATAATCCCATCATTGTCATTGTCATCATCACTATGATCATCATCGTTGTCATTTTCATCTCCATCACCATATAATCACATCATCGCCATTGTTGTCGTCTTTGTCGACGTTGTCATGATCATTGACATTGTCATCACCTTCATCTCGCCATCATCATCATTGTCATTGCCACTATCATTGTCATCATCATTGTCCTCTTCATTATATACCTCCTCCTCATCATCATCATTGTTGCCATTATATCCATTTAATCACATCATCATCATCCTCATTGACTTTTTCATTATCATCATCATCATCATTGTCATTGTCGTCATTATCGTCATCATCGTCATTGTCTCCATTGTCGTCGTCATCATCATCATCATCATCATCATCATATAATCACAATGACAATGGCATGGATGATGATGATGATGAAATGATGACGATGATGACGACAATGATAATGATGACGACGATGGCGACAATGACGATGACAACGATAATGACGACAATGAAAATGATGACGATGATGATAATGAAAAAGTCAATGAGGATGATGATGATGTGATTAAATGGATATAATGGCGACAATGATGATGATGATGAGGAGGATTATGATGAAGATGACAATGATGATGACAATGATAGTGGCAATGACAATGATGATGATGATGAGATGAAGGTGATGACAATGTCAATGATCATGACAACATCGACAAAGATGACAACAATGGCAATGATGTGATTATATGGTGATGGAGATGAAAATGACGATGATGATGATCATAGTGATGATGACAATGACAATGACAATGGAAATGCCATGAATGGCGATGTTGTTGATGATGATAACAATGACGGTGATGATGATGACGACAAAGACAACAATGGTGATGTTGATAATGATGATGATGTTGGTGACATTGATGATGATGTGATTATATGATAATTACAATGATGATGATGATGATGACAACGATGATGATGACAATGACAATGAAAATGATGATGGTGATGGAAATGCCGATGACACTAATAATGAGTGAATAATGTGGGGGGAAAATCCAACGTATTAGGCCATGTTATCTAATTATGGGGCTCACAAACATGGACCATGTAGAGAATATTTGGCATGTGAGGGAGATGTGGTGTCCATTTAGAGTTTTTTCATATTAGGGTTTTCTCACATGCCCTAATTCATGTTCTAGATTAAAATCGATATCCTTACACTATAATTTATTTCTTTAGGTATCATGGGCCATGAACAAGGCCCCATGATATCATGCATGCCTTACATAAGGAAAATATTACCTACAAGTGGGATATGGTTACCATTTTAATCATGTATAACTTATAATCATGATTGAGCACATTGTAATCTTAGAAGTTGTGGAGAAATTGGATTTTTTAAAGCTCTACTAACTACATTTATTAGTGATAAAATTAGATTTGATTGGTAAGGTGAATACGATAGGGACATATGTCACACATAATTACTGAGCAAACACCTTTGTTTTATTTAGGGAGGGAAAATTTGGTGATTGGAAAAAGCGTTTCATGCCAAGATGAACAAGCGTATCTAAAAATAGATTGACCAAAAATTTAACCAGGAAGGATCGCATTTCAACCTAGTCTAATATTTAGGTGGGGTTGTACTCTATAGGAGGGGTTTGTTTACACTATTCCTATTTTTTCATCCATAAAATATTGAAATGAAAATGAACCAAATAAAATATTTCATTTTTTCTTTAAACAAATTGAATTAGTTTATTTTCTTTGATCAATTGAATGCATCGTGAAATTGAATTAGCTCATTTGCTTGGATCAATTGACTACACCTTAATAAAATATGTTATGTGCTTACACATTAAGAAACCTTTTTTTACTTGTATCAAATATTTATATTATTATGCTAAGATCAATATGCTTTGATTGGTAACATGCTAAAAACCATGTGAAACTAATATCTCCCAAGTTCACAAACCTTAATTCGGTTGGTATTTCATGACATTAATGGCATATGCCTATTTGTAAATCGTTTTATAGAATATTTTAAAGCAAACTCATCTATTTTCCGTTAATGATTTTACATCACTTCCATTATTTGATTTTTGTTGGTTGTTTTCATTTTATGCGACAAGATATATGTATATATTTGTTTTAAAAAAAACATGTAACTTGTTATTCGATTATAGAATCAAAGTTATATAAAAACCATTATTCTCCAGCATACAAACCAAAAAGGCATAAGTGGTGTCCAAAAAACTAAAAAACCTTCTTACAAAAGAACTTCCTTTGACTTCATCACATCAGCACCCATCCTCAAAAGACTTACTTAAAAACTATTAGAAAAATTTCAACATACGAACAACAAAAAATTGTCATAACATATATATATTTGATAAGTCAGTTTTCACTTTATGTATTATATGTTTGCATATTTTATTTTATATTTTATATATAACGTGTATCAATATATGTGTGTGTGTGAGTGCAATTTTGTTTAAATAATATATGTGCATTTTATATATATAAAAATTTATATTAATTTATATATTTTTATATATAACATGTATTAATGTGTGTGTGTGTATGTGCATGCGTGCAGGTGTAATTTTGTATAAATATTATATATGCATTTTTTATATATAAAAAATGAAAAATGTATTAATTTATGTATTCTGATTTTCAACTCTAGAGTAAAACGAAACATTTATGCTTGGGTATCATACCACGAGTTGTTTCAGTGTTTGGATTTCCTTTTGAATTAGAAAAAGTATATGGTTGGGGTTATTTTTATTCATTTCATAATTTTACTTTTCATTGTTCTAGGTGGGAGGAATTCCCTCAAATTAACAATTCTATGGTTATGATTATAATTGTTATGTATTTTATAATGTTATATTTCTTCATATTAATTTTTAGGTTTATCTCATGATTTGAAAACACACACACACACACAAACACATAATGAATAAATTAGCAATTGTTTCTCTAAAGATACAAAATTGTGTTGATATAGTGTATATTTAAAAAAAAATCATCTTATACTTATATTTATCAAACATTGAAAGGCATAAAATGTGTGGAGGTGTAAAGATTTTTCAGGAAGAAAAAATTAAGGAAGGTTGATCCCTCAATCCCTCTTCAATAAATGAACTATTGTCTTAGAAGCGCATGGGTGCCTACTTTGCAAGTATAGAGATGAGTAGTTGTGCATAGCGATAGTAGGGCACATCTCAGGTAGCACACTGGAAATGTTGAGAAATATGATGTGGAATATATGGAATTTGGTTAGGTGGTTGAAGGTGGGAATGTTGCATTCAAGGAGCATTTCAAGGAATCAAGGGCTCAAGTTTCTAAGGATGGTAAACATGCACAATCACATGCACGTTGGACATTTTTTAAACTGCTACATAGTTCAAATCATAAGCATATACATTGTTATGACTAACAATGGAATCCTACATTCTCAGTGTTTGGTTTTTCTCAACCTTACTTGCTTACACACTTAACAACAAACAAAATTTATTGAATATATAACATAAATATTTATCCTTAGGTGGAATTGGTTGACACTGTAATGAATATGGATTATGAGTATATAATGGAGTATCAAGGGGCACTATAGAATTTATTAACTATTTTTATTTCCATCCCCTTGTTTCTAAATATCGGAACAACAAAACATTTTTCGTTATCTCTAACATTTGATATGACGTATAAAAAAGAATGGAACTAAGTATGGAGTGAAGACAACATAATATATTATGGAAATTAGCATGAAGTCCATAGCCAAAACAATGTGTATTGATCATGCAACATTGAATGCTATGATAAATGTTCCCTACAAGTCATATATCTAAATCAACAATAATAAATTAGTAAGAACATGCAAATATCTACAATTGGGGATAGTATATTGTATATGTAAATATACTCATTGTTACACCCAATTCATATTTGTAGATTGAAGATGAATAGGTTGATAAGAAATTTAATTAACATAAAATTAAAACTAATGCAATGACATTGTCCATCTCCAAGTGATGAATAAATGGTTTTTGTACAAAGACACTATAAGGGACCATTGTAGTAGTATCAATATCTAGTATTATCTTCTTTGATGATGTCTTTTGAGGGCAAGCAAATTCCCTCCTTTAAACTAATTTATAATTTTGTTGTTGTATTCAACCATACTTTGTTATACACTTAAAATCATACATCATTCATTAAATATATAGCACAAATAATTACCCTTTAACACATATATTTACATTTTCAATACTCATTCGCCAATATGTACAATTGTGCATTCCAATAGATATTATCTCTTACATTTATCACATTTAGATTCCTTAATTGTTTATAAATATACATGAATATCTTAAAAATAAAAATAAAAACTAATATTAGCAAACATAACAAGAGATAGCGTAAGAAGATATCCCTTATTTCTCTGTTTTCTACACTTTGCCATTTATTGAAATTTTGGATACAATTAAGTAAAAAAACATCATCAAAATAATTTTATCACCATGTAATAAACCAATATATATATATATATACAAACTAGAAATTCCCCATACTCAAATGATGAGTCTATAACCTAGGGCAGAGACACCTCTTAGGTCAGTTTAATTTGCAAAATTGAAAAACTAACTTATGATGAATTAACCTCCACATTTTCCAACTTCCCTACCACTTAATCATACTCATTACTTTTAGAAACACACAACTTCTCCAAAACTAAAATATGAGATAAAACTAGAATATCCTTATCATAATGCATGCATTTCAATGTTGGCCATGACTCAATATGTATTTGGAAACTTTGTTTAATCCCTATCATAATGAATGCATTGCAATTATGATAGATGCATTGGAATCTTGGCCATATCTAAATATGTATTGGGGAACTTTGTTTTTTTCTATTATTATGGAATTTGTTACTTGAAAAGAACAATTCATCGTGGTACTTGTGACGTTGGGAATGCTTAGAGTGATCTTGATTGGTTATAAGAAACACAATTACTATATGAAAAACAATAAGTTAGAAAAAAAATATAGAATTATTTGAAAAAATAGAATATGTACTACCAACATTAGAGCAGAATCATGAAAAGATACAAGATATGTTATGTTGTGTTGGTTTCAAGAAAGAACACATAGGGTTCCTTCTTTCACAATACAAGATACATTCCTAAAATTTTGATAATTTAACCAATTTTTTTTCTTGGAAGAATACAAATTGTAATAGGATCCTTGGTTCAAATGTGAAGAAGATAAACAAAATTAAAGAAAGAAACGTCTTTGTTCAAAACATGAAGAAGTAGAAAAAATTAAAGAAAGCAGAGTAGGATCACCAAGAAAATGACGATCCCCACCCAATATTGTCTGCTTTGTTAAAACCTAACCTGCCTAACCCAACATTTGCTTGTTTGTGACGAAAGGAATGCATAACACAAAATAACACAAATTTTTTTCTACCTTGTACAAATACATAATAAATGTGGGCATCCAAGGATGTATTTTTCTTTTGCAACGTTTCCCTAGAAATAACCACTTCTTCATTTATTCATCATATAGGACCTCCCATGGTAAGAATCACAACTTTTGGGCACTAAAACCAGTTAGTTTTTTCAATTCATACACAATTATATTATTCTCCCACACCCCGCATTGAATATTTTGAAGGCCTCACTATAAACGAAACCACTTCATAGCCAAAAAAGGAAATCCAAGCGATTTTTATAAAACCCTCATTGAAACCCCCTAGAAAATAAGAGGATTATGAAATTATTGATTCTGTAAAGAATTCTAATGAAGATGTAGAAAAAGTAAAATTTCTCCTTAAAATAACATGGAGGCTGAAGAGCTCCTAGAAAAACTGCAAACTCTAGATTTGAATTTAAAGAAAAAAATTGGCATGGAAGGTCATTAAAACCCCAACTGTTAAAATGAAGAAAGTAATTAGTTACTTTGGCAGGAATTCAAGTAGCCTTGTTATGTTCCAATTCCTTTTGAGATGAATATTTGATGCCTAAAATCATACCCTGTACTCTTTCAATAAATTCCTGCTCTTCTATACGATCCAATATACATTCAATGGTAGATGGATCCCTCCTTGGTACTCTTCTTTTCATTGGATTGCGCTCTGTACAAATCTCTCTTTTTTTTATGTAATTGACATATATCTATTATCTGTAATCTACAACTCACAATATCCAGGTTTTGGTGCTATTTTCCTTTTCATTTCTTAAAACACAACTTTGGTGTTCTAGTTGGAAGCTACAAATATACACTTATAAATGTTGCAGTTGCTACTGGCCATGATTTGGAGTGCCACAAATTTCTTTCTTGAATTTTTTTTCTACTTATTGCACACTACACATGTTGAACTTGTAATGCTAACTTTTTGAAATCCTATACTTGACAACTAATCTGTGATCAAGCATTAACCAACCTTAAACTTTATGTTTAAAGGAACATGAGCCCTCCAAATGGATTGACACCACTACAACCATCTCTCCATCATATTTTTATGTCTCCACCTTCTATTTAAGTGTAGCCATGTTTTAGAGGAGCACCATACCAAATCATAAATGTCTATCATCTCATAATATAAGTAAAATTACCACTTTGCTATCTCAAATCACTACAGATAAGACTCACCCTTGTATCTGTGTTTTATATAAACAACTCTATATTGGAGTCATATGACAAAGGATCTCTAGAATATAATTGCATGTGTTGTTGATATTAAATGATAATTGCATCCGATGTTTATTATCCTAACCATACTTAAATGATTTCCTAAAGGTATTGTATAGTGTTAGAGGAGCAAGTCGGTATGCTGACTTGAACAATAGTCGACTTAGTCGGTCAGCCGACTAAACTAGAGATTAGGTCGACCACCTAAAGTCATGTTGGTTCACTGAACCGACAGGTAGTTATTTTGTAACTGTTTGTAAATCATATATATTAGGCTATTGAGCGAGATGAGAACTTGGTTCAGTTCTCTGTATTGTATGGACCCTCTCATGCTAATATAATATGTTATTCTATCTAGTCGTTCTTGTCTCTTGTCTCTGTTATGTATGTATTATTGGTAACCTTAGGTGATCTGTGAGATTACAACATTGGTTCCGTTTCCGGTAGTACATGTCTGAGATGTATGCAAGTAGATGATATCAGAACAGGAGATTAAGGACTATTGGGAGCATAAATTAGTAAATTATTTGCAGAATTACGTACGAAGAAACAGATTGACGACCGCATAAGCAAAAGAAAGATTCTTTACAGAGACACATGAGATGTTTGTAGAATCAGTGCCCCAATTTCTGAAGAAACTCCTGGATGAAAAGGTCAGAAGGGAATAAAGATCAACAGTTACTAGAAAAAATGATTCACGGGGGAAGAACAAACTTGTCAGAGTGGTTTGAAAAAATCGTCGACAAATTCTGTGAGGAGCAAGCAGTAGAAGACAAAACTTCAATGGAGGCCGTCAAGAATAAATTCTACATAGACGTCACCGAGAATTTTTTGTGTTCCTTACCGACCTTGTTGTTTAAATTCCTGATTGAGAAGGGAGTGGGTCATATTGTCGAACCCCATCCATCACTTCGCGGATCGACATTAAACCCTAATTGGATGAAAAAGAAAAAGAGGTGGGAAAAATTCATTGCAGAAAGGGAGTGGGAATACTTCCTAAGCAAGTAGATAGAACTCTCTGGGATTTCTAAAGTATTGGGCAGGCTATGGGGGGGTAGCTGGCCATATGTCAGAATAAAGTGGAGTGGATTCTAGTCAACTAAAATAAATACCAATCACCAGTAATGAGAAGTCAACCTAAAATGGAAATCAATAAGACAGTGCCACACAAAGGTATGACAGACTTCCAGAAAATAGAGAGGGAGAGGAGGCTACAAAGTAGGGAAGAAGGAAAAGAATGATCCTTAGCACTGCAGAGAGGAATGAGTATTAGGGTGACCGACCAAGAAAGACATCCGCCGAAGTCGGGTCATAACCGACAAGAACAAGGCATGGAAGAAGAGGCATCCCCTATGGAAGAAGAACTTTGGATAAAGCAACAAGAAGCTCTCCAATTAGAAGTTCCCCAGTAAGTAAAACCTCTGATAGATTTGTGTACTCGGATACAAGCTATTGTCAAAGAGGACCTCAGACTAGGAGTTGGTGACTTTGGTATATGGAGCCGACTAGATGATGAGACATACACTGGTAGACATCTAATTATCCATCGACCAGAAGAAGGAAATTGGGTTATGCTTCAAGTGGTACCCTCCAACCAAAGTATCCACTTACTTTTACTGACACATGAAGGAGCATCCCCCTTGCCAAATATAGCTTTGGATGACACAAAACATTCAGAACTGCGGACAAATAACTGCAGTTGGACATTGACAGAAGAAGTCGACACCAACCGACTACTGGTCAAAGAGGAAACAACAAAAAAAACCGATGGGAATGAGAGTTCTGTTGACGATAGTTCCGTAGAGAGGAATAAGCAAATAACCCCACCACTCCCGCCACGACCACCACCACCACCACCTCCTGAAAGTAGTGGCAGTGACTCCGACATGGGTCACAGGTTAGCACAAATTCCTCTATATGAGGGTGATGAGGACCCCAGACAACATTGGTTTGTCTATGAGTCAACTTGGGAGGCTAACCAAGTTACGGATGAAGGAAAGAAGATGGTGTAGTTCGCTAGTGCCTTGAGGAAAAGGGAATTAACTTGGTACATGAAATTTTCTGAAAGAACACCCCGAGCAACTAAAGCTGATATCAAAGCACAATTTCTATCATTTTTCAAACTCCAGATGCAAAACATTTGACAGCAAAGAAACTAAAAACGACATCAGAGAAGCCAGGAGAAACTGTCCGTGATTACTATAAACGATGGAAATACCTTCTTAGCCAATTGGAATATGTTATTGATGAACATTTATTAATCTAGTGGTTTCTTGCAGGTTTATCACAGAAAATTCGCCGACACATAAGTCTGGAGACATTCAATACTTACAAAGATGTGCCTACAAAATCTCTCCAAGTAGAAATGGATGAGGACATACCAGCATACTCCACCGATCACAGATTAGAAGAACAGCTCGAGAGCATACATAAGTCATTAAAAGAATTAAACCTCAAAAGTCAGGATATCTGGTGCACGAAGTGTTCGACGACTAGACATTCAAAAGACAACTGTCGACAGGACATCAGCCGACAGGACATTCAATTCGCGTAGACTAAATGTTTTTGTGACATCTGCCAAGAGCATGGAGACCACTCTACAAAATATTTCCCGTTCAACATGAAGAACAGCAAGGCATCTTGGTGTGCACTCTGTGAAACCAAAAATCATAACACGGTTGACTGCCATATGAAGCTCAAGAACCGACAAAATTATCATGCGGTCTATCAGACCAATGCAGTTGCACAAAGTAATGAGAAAAACCACGTGCCAAAGGATCAGAACAATCAAATATACAAAGGTTGAAGATAGGAGCACCGATATGACAACCGATATGGAGGCTATGGAGGTCGAGGTCGATTCTATGGGAATCGAGACAACCGACCACGCCAACCCATCCAATGTTTCACATGTTATAAGGAGGGACACCGACATGCAGAATGTCCATACAAGGACATGACTGACCTCAAATTCTATACTAATTGTGGCGTAGTGGATCACTCATTAGAGGATTGCCCTATTATGCTTGAAAAGATAAATAAAAATAAGAATGTTAATGTCTTGTGATGTGTGAAAAAACATGATACTATCAATACAAAGAATTTACATATCGTAACCCAACAAGGGACGAAAACTGGGAGTGATAACCCCCAAATAAGCAAGATAAAAGAGAAAAATGTTTATCTTGACCCAGTTAAAGAAAAACAAATATATAAAGATGCAACACATATATTTAGAGAATTTACATGACAAGAAGAAGAAAACGACAATCAAGATAACACAATAAAAGAATTAATACAGCTAGTACAGACAGATAACTCAGTATCTCAATTCATCGACTTATTATATGAAATAAAACACAACAACACCGAAAAACAAACAAAGAATATCTGCAGTTTAAATAAAAAAGATAAAAGTGATGCCGACCCACTTATCGACTTGGAAATTGAAGGATACCATGTCAGACAAGTTGTACTCGATTTTGGATCACAGGTAAATATTATGACTTGACACACATGGGAATAGTTAGGTAGACCTCGACTATATGAGTCAGGTATATACCTGAAACTAGTCGGCCAAGGCCTAATTGAGCCTATTGGGGTCTAGAAAAATGTGGACACCACAATTAAGGGAATATCAACCAAAGTCGACTTCAAAATGATTGACCCTAAGGAAGGATCCAGCTCTTTCCCAGGGTTAGTAGGTCGACCTTGAGGAAGAAAGATGAAAACGTTGATATCCCTAGATAAAGAGAGAATAAAATTAGAAGAAAACGGACAAAAGGTCATTGTACCTATTCATCCATCCCAAGGAGAACCTTGGACAGAACCTATCGATGAAGAAGTTGATATCCGACAACTTTATCAGATACAAAATAATGCAGATTATATAGAACCTAATATCTATGGAGAACTTCATTTGGGCAACCAAGACTTAGTAGGATATAATTTATATGCAGAATTATATGATTGGGAAGTCGAGAACTACAAAACATAAGCAAGAGGGTGTTGGACTATCCAAAAATTACTGAAAAATCCCACTCAATAGTGCTTCATAGTGTCCATTGTACCAAAAATATTTGAGAAAAAAATTAGGGAATAACCTACTTTAAAACCTACAAATATAAATAATACACAAAAGCCAAGATATAAGGAAAGAGAATCACCAATCATGCACATAGAACAAGTGTCCAAAAATATTGGTGAACATGGTCGACTACAAAGTTTAATAGAAACTTTTACAGGACAAGCTGCTAGATGGTGGGATACCCATCAGACAAAACTACAGACCCTGACAACAGCTTCGAATTACTTTGTAGAAAGGTTTGGAGGAAAGAAGTTAACTAACCAAGCTCAGATACCTATTTTCATTCAAGGACAGAATCCAAAAGACCATATTAAGACATGTGAAAAAGAATGGAGAAGACTTGGGTACAAAGATGAACGTGCATGGCCACATTTGTTCCCATCAACCCTCGCCAACTTACCAAACAAATGGTATAAGATGGAGGAAGCCCGAGGTGAAACATTCCTATGGCCTGAACTTAGAGAAAATTGTATCAAAGATTTCAACTTTATACCACAAAATAAGAATTTGTCGAAACAACAAAATAGATTAAAGAATTTATATAGTTGACAGAAAACAAACCCTTAAAAGACAATTGACAGACAATGAACTGCAACAATATACAAACCAGGACATACCATAGTCGACGAGACTACAGTGAGAAAATGAAATTACAGAAGGGAAAATTTTTAGATAGAAATCAAACCATGTCGAAACAACTAAACCTATTCGCACAGTACTCAAAGTTGGAACCACCAACAAGGACGATACCGAACAAATGACTACAACCGACTTCCCTACCACATTCTCATAGTTTAAAGAAGGAAGTCAACCAATCAATGAAGTGAAAGCACCAGAATGTCTAGACGCTAAGGTCAAAACTAGAGAATTCGACATATCAAATGATGACCGACCAAAAATGGCAAAGATTGGAGACTTAGTAGAGTGAAGAGCAGACAACAGAAATAGTGAACCTCTTAAAAGAGTTCCAAGATGTTTCTGCCTAAGATTATACAGATCTCAAAGGTTTAGTCCATGAAATGGGTGAAATGAAAATTGACACTAAACCTGATGTTCGACCTGTGAAGAAAAGGCCATATAAGCTAGCTCATAAATACAAAGAGATAATAAAAAAGGAGATTGATAACATGCTTGCAGCAAGCATCATCTACCCTATTGACCAATCAGAATGGGCAAGTCCAATGGTTGTTCAACCTAAGAAACATGATCCGACCAAATTAAGAATTTTTGTCGACTTCAGGGAGCTAAATAAAGTAACACTAACAGACCCATTTCCAACTCCTTATGTATATGAAATCTTAAATGAAGTTGCAGGACATGAATGCTACTCATTTACATATGGATTCTCAGGTTATAACCAAGTGCCAATAGCTAAAGAAGATCATAAAAAGAAAACATTTGTATGTTAATTTGGCTCATTAGCTTGCAAGGTTATGCCTTTTGGATTAAAGAATGCACCTGCAGTATTCTCTAGAATTGTGGTCAAAACATTCCAAGAATATATTCACAAAACCATGGAAGTATACTTTGATGATTGGACAATATACTCCATGTTAAAAGATCACTGCAAGTGGCTAAGGCTTATGTTGGAAAGATGTCGACAAATCCAGTTAGCCTTGAACATTAGGAAGTGCATATTTGTGACCCCCATAGGGATATTCTTAGGACATATTGTCTATAAGAAAGGTATTAAGGTAGATTTTGCAAAAATCAAAATTATCCTAGACCTAAAACCACTAGTGAACTCAAAACAAGTCAGAGTGTTACTAGGTCATATAGGCTATTATAGAAAATTCATAAGATACTACTCAGATATGACCTATACACTAGAATAAATATTAAGGGAAGAAAAATAGTTCGACTAGACAGAAGAGTGCCATATATCATTTGAAAAACTAAAAAAAAAACTAGTCGAAGCACCAATCCTAAGGTTTCCAAACTGGTCAACTAAATTCCATGTCCACATCAATGCATCAGGCCTAGCAATAGGATCAATCCTAACTCATCCTGAGATATTCACGTTGGTGCAAAAAATCTCTACCAAAGCACCTCTGTTTGAAGTTGGTGGATCCCGACAACCCGACTAAATACTTTAGGGGTTAAAAACTTTCGCAATTGTGAATTATACCTTCAAGAGAAATCCCGACAAAGAAGATGAATTTTTCGTACGTCGAACCATGAATATCACTCCGACTAAACCCGAACCCCACCTACCAGCCTCTGAACCGAACGGAGGAGAGGAAGAAGAAAATATCGATTACATAAATCGAGAAATAAACCAACCCTTCTTTGACTTGGGATCACCTCTTCATACTGACAATCCACTACTTGACCACATTTCCACCAACCGAATCACACCCAACCATTCACCAACCCCATCACCACCACCACCACCCCCTGACTCAGAACCACTAATCCAACCAGTTGCACCAGAACCAACCCCACCGCAACCATCAGCACCAACCGCATCCACTTTTGGACCACCTGCATCCGAACAACCAGAGGAAACATTCATCTCACTGCCCCAAATAGAAATACCATCAACCAATGCTGCACAACAAACATAAAATTCAGACTCGACTTTTGCAGGTACATAGGTGCCGAAACAAGTAGAAGCAAAGAAGCACAAAAAGAAGAAAAAGAAGAAGGACCATCATGGAAATCCAACAATGGTCCACATCAATCTAGTTGGGTCAACCACTACAGTTGATGCAACCAAATTGAGAGATCCAGAGCTAGAACAGCTACTGGAAGTGCTAGCAGTCGAAGCAAAGACAAGGAACCAACACAAATGTAAGGAATTAGCCAACAAGGAAAAATAAAAAGTTAAGTTCCTTAACAAGGGCAGGGACCTGGTCCAATCTGTGATACCAAGACCAATATAGGTTGACACCGACAAACTACTAGAAAGAGCTTATCAGTTGTTTGAAAGCATGGTGTCGGTGCTCCAAGCACAGATTCAGGAAACAAAAGAAAAGCAGAAAGAAGAAACCGTCCGACTACTGATGGAGCAACACACAACCTTTTCTGAAGCCTACAAAGTGCTGCAAGATCACATGGAGGAGTCTGTCATCACTGAAGAAGTACTGAGAGACTAGCCTGCTTACTATGGGCAAGTCTATCAGCGCACCAGGCAGACCCGACAAGAGATCCAAGTGCTTGAGAAGAGGAAAACCACTGACGAAGCACTCAGAAGCACAACTGAGGATCAAATAGTGCTTGAGATAGCTAAACTACAGAAGCTTGAGTGGGAAGCACATCAGTGGGTGCATCAAGGCATTCCCAACTTGGAAAAAGTAGACATCATCTTCCCGTAGATGAAGCGACTCAGAGAGATAGTATAAGAAAAGGACCAATTTATGGGTTCCAACATGGAAAGAATAGCTGAAATTTCCATTCCAGAAAAAATGTTGATCTTATCAAATTTGACTACACTCACCATTGAAATACATAAAATATTAAAGAGTTGGATGGATTTCCAACATCACCTAGCAGTGACAACTCCAGCAATTGTCGTAGTCTGCGTACAGAAAAGACCAACCATCAAACTTCACAGCCCATGAAGACCAGACACATAATAATGACTACTTAGACGGACAATGAAATTTTTGTACCTCCCTGTTCTTTGGGATGAAGAAACATTTTGTTCGTGGGGGAGATGTTAAAGGAGCAAGTCAGTATGCCAAATTGAATGACAACTGACTTAGTCTGTCAGCTGACTAAACTAGAGATTAGGTTGGCCACCTAAAGTCATGTCGGTTCATCGAACCGACAGGTAGTTATTTTGTAACTGTTTTGTAAATCATATATATTAGGCTGTTGAGCCAGATGAGAACTCGGTTCAGTTCTCTGTATTGTATGGACCCTCTCATGCTAATATAATTTGTTATTCTATCTACTTGTTCTTGTCTCTTGTCTTTGTTATGTATGTATGTTTTAGTATTTATTATTGGTAACCTTAGGTGATCTATGAGATTACAACATATAGAATTGGAATGCATTATGGACATGGATGATCTTAGTGGGATCAATGTTGGTAATATGGACATTGGACACCTAATTTAAGTGGATTTGATAAATATCATTTATATGCTTCCTACTATTTTTGGATAGATAGGAATTTGCTTACGAGATTTATACTCATTTTTTCATTTTCCAATTTTATGTAAATTCAAGTTGGGCTTGAGGGAGGAGTTGCACCTTGTTTGCACAACACTCCCTGTTATTATATTATTGGTAATTGTACTCTAGGGACAACATCATACTTGTTATATAATTTTCTTTTTTCATTCATACATTTTAAAGTTTGAATATCGCTCCAAATAAAGCACATCTACTTGTATGGACCTACTGAACTGTAATTGGGTTGACATTAGTAACTGCAATAAAGAGATATATAACCAATTGTTTTCATGGAACTTGCATCCCCTTTTTACATTACATTCGAAATTGAAATCTTGAAATCTCACCATAAAGTATTAGTTTCGATATAGGAACATAATTCATTAACATCATTAGATGTTGATTACTTTTACCTCAACTATTGCTTGCCTTTACCATCAATGCTTTGCTTATGGATATGGTGTTGAGCATTATGATCCCTGCTTTGTATGATACTTTTTTCTAGTTACAATTGTGTCTCACCAAGACTTGCTGGTATGGACATAGAAAAATAGTTCATCGACATCATTCCTCACATTCATTGAATTAAATTCATTGCATTTTCCCTCATCCAGTCGTTTGAGCAAGTATTGAATTGAATTTATATAAAATACAATACACCTTTTTGGAGTGGATAAGAAATGTGATTTAATATTCAGTAGGCATGATGAGATTCAGATGGGTTCAATGTGTTTTTGTGATTATTTGTTTGATTGATTAAACGATACTCAACAAGAGTATTGCATATTATCTAGTTCGCACAACATTATTATAGTGCCATTATTCACGAGGGAGGTTGCTCATTCTTACCTAGATAGAGATCGACGATAATGATCCAATATATGAGTTGAATCTTGGATCCCTTGATTTCATAGAGGGGGAAACTTTGGCCATAGATAAATGGCCATTTTCTTGCAACTAGTACTATGTTTTCTAGAGAGTAAATTCTAGGGTGAAAGATATTTTATCATAGGGTGGAATTGCCAATGTATCCTTCAAGAATGAAGCCCAAGAATTGAATATATAGGCCTAAATATCCTTCTACTTTGGCCAAAATCCATTGCATTTGTGGATCATTCCATGTATTAGGATATAACCTTTCATCATTGACCCATTAGGGTAGCTTCAAATTGGATTTGTTGTAACCTTATCAATTCAAAAGGAAGTCATGAATGCCTTTAATGAACCATATCATTTTTGGGTTAACATGTGCAATTATGTTCTGTATGAACATTATTAATGGTGAAAAAATGATTTCTAAGGTCATCTTGGAGTCTTCATTATTTCATAAGATAAGATAATTTAATTAATGTCCAATAAGAGATGATAAATAGGTCAAAGGGACTGCTAGGTGTTAAAGTTTATGGTTAGGTTAGTATTTGACATTAAAAAATAATTCTTTAGTGCATAAACATAATTACGAAACAATGTTAGATTCATAATAGTACTGCTGCAATAAATTCAAACATAATTTTCATCTCTTTCAACTTTAACACACCATTGGTCACTACATTAAAGTTGGTCCTTGAGATGATTTACCAAATTCCATGTATAGTAAAAATACTATAGATGATAAAAACAATAATAAAGAACACGAAATAAAAATATTAAAGAATAGTAACAATGCTAATCTATAATTGTTCTCGATCATCCTTATACTCATATATTTTTAGGTTTTGATCTCGTCACTGAAGGGACAAGTCACCTAGATGAACAAATGATGTACCTTGAGAGAGATCTTAAGATGGTTATGGTAGTAAGGGTACAAACCTAATATTATTAATCAACATGAAGAGAAACTTCAATTCTATATCTAGACTTCAACAACACTTATTAAGAAGGAAAAGGAACCTTCACAAAGCACAACCTAGCCAAGACACTGCTCAACAGAGAAACACAGTCACACTAGCAAAAGACACACAATCATGCTCATCAGATAATAAGACACAGTCACTCTATAAGAAACACAGAAACACTCAACATAATACACACAATGATGAGTCACGCTCAACAAAAGACACACTATCACTCTCCACATAAGACATACAATCATGAGACACGCTCAACAGATGACACAAAGTCACTCTCAATAGAAGACACATAGTCATGCTCAGTAGAAGACATAGTCATGCTGGAAGACACCCAATCATGCTAGAAGATAGACATTCATGCTCACCAAAAGACACATAGTCACGCTTAGAAAAATTCATAGTCATGGTGGAAGACACACTGTCATGCTCAGTAGAAGACACAAAGTCACAAGTAATAGTTAGTAGAGAAAAAAATCATGACCTAGAGGAAATAGTCACTGCAATAGGGAAAAAATTCATGATTGTAGAGAAAAACAACCATGGCCCAGAGGAAATAGTCATGGCCTAACTAGGGAGACAACAAATAGTCCACTAGTCTGCTACAAAAGGTCACAATCAACAACATAGTTCACTGCTGAGAAAGAGGAACACTAACAGTCACAAGTAATAGTTAATAGAGAAAAAAAATCATTCCCTAGAGGAAATAGTCACTGCAACAAGGAAAACAGTCATGATTGGAGAGAAAAACAACTAGGACCCAGAGGAAATAGTCATGGACCAACTAGGGAGACAACAAACATCCCACCAGTCTATTGCAAAAGGTCACAATCCACAACATAGTTCATGACTGATAAAGAGGAACACTAACAGTCCATTGTTCATGGCTCAGTATGGGGGATTCTAATAGTCCACAGTTCACAGCTTTAACTTTTCCACAACACACTTCACGTCTTGGCGAGGGGGAGGAGAAACATTCAAACTCATATATGATAGTCCAGGGATAAAGTAGCAAAATCCTAGCATTTGATGCCAAAAGTAAATATCTGAGCTGAGATCTAACTTCTTGGATGATTCCAATGAAGGATAAGACTTTCTTTTATAACTTGTAAGGAAAACTAGAAGGGTCTCGCTCAAATTTATCTATGGGAAAAGTACCTCTAGAAACAATTGATAACAAGACTTTTTAAACCTTTTAATTTATATTTTGAGGATTGATTCATGGTTTTTCTTTGGTTTTGGATAGATGATGAAAAATATTTTCCTTTCTTCAACAACAGGAAAACTTCTTTGAAGGTTCTGCATTCCTTGCTTTGTTCATTCGTGTCTGATTCGGTTCTTAGTGTTTATTTTGTGCTCTAGTCATTTTTTTCGAGGAATAGTTTATGTTGATTATATTATTTTTAATCCATCTATTTGGTATTTGTACCTAGTGTATTTCTTATCTATGCAGTTTAAGCTTAATTTATAAGCATAAATTGAGTAAAAAGTACCTTCTCTAAAATGCAGGGCATAGTATATTGATGAAGTGTTCATTGAAATAAAGTATGATGTGTCTTTAGACTTTTGTGTTTGAGGTTCAAATGAACTATTATGCTTGTTGATACCATTTACTATGATGATAAAATTTTAAATTTGTACATGAACATGGTTCTTTGATATATATTGTACCATGAAAGACCTCCCAAGCATTGGACCTTCTACACCTTCAATGATACAGAGGAGAATGTTTTTGAAATGTTCTAGTCATATTGTCAGCCTAATTTTTCCTCCCCATCATCTCATCATTTTCTCCATATATTTTGTTTAAAAAAAATCTATCTATACTGGACAATGTCACATGCATTAGTCGTTGACAATGTCATATGCACTCTAGTTTAGAAAAATATTGAAAGGGAAATATGGAATGAGATATTCCTAGTGATTGTGGTTGCATGCCATTATAAGAGAAGGTAGATATGGTCATGAATTATGGAAATCAATTTATGAACTAGTTGGTTCAATCCCTAGATTTTCATATCTATTACTCCATAACTCTCAAATATGTCCTCACTAGGAGTAGGCTGATAATCCTTCATCTTTGATATTGTCACATGAACATTGACATATGTTATCATATGATATTGAACTCATGGATATCAATACCAAAGGGATGACCAAAGGCCATTGGAACTTATGTTATAGGAAGTACACCCCAATAGGGAACGATCTCTTAAAATTCAATTCTGATACACCTTTGTTCAACATTGTCTACCAGTTCGACTGACTAGTAACTTGTTTCCTCTATATGTACATCATTTTTAGGTCCAAATTTCATATCCTATCCGAACTTGGTGGCATAAAAAATCAATTGGTTAGATCATTACAAAGATTTCAATCTCTATGTTGTACATATATCTTAATTATTTATGTTGAGCCTAAGGTGCATTTATGCCAAATCCAATTTGTAAGCCAAACATATTATTCAAAGCAGAAGACTTGGACTTAATGCCTCGATTAGATGATTTTGTTTAGTTCCAAACTTTAAATCTTCCCATCTAAAATTTCTTGTAAACACAGATAATTCCCAATGTTACTCTCTTCTAGGGTGTAACTAAAATTTCAATTAACAGTAGGGAATCCTAGGTGTGGTTTGTCATTGCGGTACCATATTCATATAAGCCTCACTTATTGATATTAACAAAAGTAGGTTAATGTGCACAAATTACTACAAGTGGATTTTATGTGCCATTGTAATTTCTTCAATAGATAGACCAATGTCAATCAACATTTGAAATTTGCATTTCACCTGTTTTTGTTGTTGATTCTAATTGTATAGAACTGACAGGATTTTTCCCTTGTAATTATAATTAATAAGGACACTAAATTTGGCCTCTTATGTCTGATTTTAATCGCACGTTCTATAGAAATGTGAACCTTTTAACTTCAAAAAGAAAAACAAATATACTGTGTTTTTTAAAAGAGAAAACCAACACTTACATTGTCTGTTAAGGTGTTAGTTAAATGTAGTGATATTCTACAAATGGTATTCCAAAGGTTCTAAAAATAGTGAACACACCATCAAGCTTATTTTTAGGGTAGCCTAGAGAGTAGAAAGAGGTATCATTATGTAAAACACCTCAAAATTGTAAAAAAATAAAATAAAATTACATGCATTTATTTACTGTACTTACTAGCAGATTTCTCATAATTTACTTCTGCAAGTTTTAATATGTTTATCCTGTCTAATGTGTCCATTTTTTTTGGGTGCGACATTGGATAGCTTCATTCAAAAATGATGTCCTACTCACACAGGTGATGTTCTTAGTTGACTTGTTTTCTGATTTGATTGTTTTCACTAGGTCCTTAATGCCCTAAGGATTGAGAGACTACCCCTAGTCTAGACCCCATACATTATATACTGAGTTATTTAAGTGAACCTTTACAGGCCTTATTCCTTATCATATCCTAATATTATGGTATGATTGATCCTCCCCCTAAGTGCAAAGGATTAGGGTTTGTAAAGGCATATGGTATTTACCATATGGTAGCCCTTCTTTATATTAATAAAGTTGCAAGGGTTTTTAAAATGTTTTGGGAATATAAATAGAGTTTTTATTTATGGAATGCCTTACCCTAGGATCCACAATAAGTTATGGTTCTTAGCATATTTGATTTCTATCATGGTTTGCGATGTATTTTGGTTCTTGGCATATATGGTTTATACCATGTTTTGTGATGTATTATTGTTCTTGGCATATATGATTTATACCATGTTTTGCGATGCATTATGATTCTTAGCATATATTATTTATACCATGGTTTACGATGTATTATGGTTCTTGGAATAATTAAAAAATTTGGCATTACATGTGATTTAATCCATGGTTTAAAGGATATGTTATAAGGTTGGAAATCGGGTAATAACTCATGGTTTGTATGAAATGATTAAAGGAACATGATTAAACTAGCTACGAGTTATTTCACTATGTCCTATAGTTGAATTGGTGATAAATATGTGTCTCGGCTACGAATTGACAATGAATCCAGGCCCTCCACGTTGCTTCTAAGCTTCATATCCATAGTCCATCTATCCATATTTGAAGCTAGGGTTTAGACAGAGGTTTGATTTATTTGGAAACTATTTGAAACTTCATTTCTCATGTTTGGTTTGCATGGGAAGGCAGAGCCAATCGTTGCTCTGTTCATGGTGGAAATATTACAGGTTTTTTGTTTTTTATGACGCTGGCGAGAGCCAAAGATCTTTGCTCTATAAATAAGTGATGATGGCGTATGGGTTTTCTAGTTTTAGGCGTGTGCTAATAACATGATGTTTTTAACTCTACCAAGGTGTTACTGGGATCTCTGATTTCTACGGTGGACTGTATTTGCAAAGTTTGATCCACAACAAGGCTTGCCACGACCTCACCATTTAGTCTTCTATTTAACAACTAAGGGTTTAACCTAGAAATTTAACTTCTGCATTTTACTTGGTAAATGATTTAGCATTGACTGAGTTTTTTATTTTTGTTTGCAAGCAAAGGAGGGATAAGGGTACTTCGAAGGAGCCAACCCCTGTCCCTCTCTGCAAAACCGCCAAGGCAAGGGTTTAAACCTAAGGTTTTCTCCTATATATTTGTTTAAACATTTGTTGATTGTTCCTGATAGTAACATGATATGTGCAAGTTGAAGGCATTGGAGAGGGAGGAAACATGGTCGCCTCCTCCCATGTCTACATTTTTGAATTCCCATGGAAGCCTTATTTACCCTTAAATACTATTTATTATTTTGTTTACAATTTTATTCGATGCATACTAAACAACCCCCAACACTTTGGTTGCAAGTAAAGCCAAGTATCAATGTGGGGTCGAGAGTGGTAGCCCCAACCAAATTTTAAGATAATTTCTCAAAATTGTTTAAATGTGTTTTGTAAACCCCTAAGGTTTTACCCTGCATTGTCTTTGCAGAATTTGCTTTGGCAATGTGTTTAGAAGTTTTGTAATGTTTTTAGTAGTTTATTGATAGGGTTTGGGTGCCATTTTGAATGGACTCACTCTCATTCTCTTACTGTTTTAACATTATTTTTTAATGAACGTGGAAGCCGTCAAAGATGGTCTTACATCCACTTCTTATTATGTGAATTGAATATTAGTAAATGATTCCCGGTCTTCGGGACTGTGTGATTGCAATATGTGTTTTGCTTTGTGTTAAACTTGTATACTGTTTAAATTAAATTCATTGGTTTTCATCATCGATGGTCTTACGACCATGAACACAATGGTTAGTTTAAATGTTATCATGTTGCTTTTGTTTGTATATTTTACTAAGGGTTTAGCCTCTGTGTATATAGTGGTAGCCATTATATGGAGTGACAACCCTATCTTTACTTTGTTTGTTGAAATAACAAAGAGACTCGTAGGGTCTACAATTTTTTGTGTTGTAGATAGAATATGTTTGTTGATGTATTTGTAACTTCGGAATGTATTCATCTATGTATCTTATGTATTGTAACCCGATGTTTATTCCAGGATGTATCTATTATGTATTTGAGTCATGTTGTCATGCCCCGATGTTCCAATCGGGAGGATCAATAATGCAAACAATTCATGTCAAGTCATTGTTAAAGTCCCGACAGTTTTGGGGCACTAGGGTTATTATACACTCATAGAGATGTCGGCTCTAGTAAGTAATTGTTAAGTGAGGCCGACATGATTGAGTGCACATCAAGTGAACGAAAGAATATAAATAGAGCGTGAGTCTCTCTATTTATCACACACATCATTCACTCACTCAAGTGGAGCGCATTAGTGAGAAAGGAAATACACTAGGACTAGACAGAAGAAGAAGACTACTGCTTTGGGGTTTTTACTGTTTTGGTGCTGATTCTATCTCTGAGAAAGTTGCGGGGTTTTCTCCTTTATGGTTTCCCCGAGGAAAAATCTTTGTGTCTCTTGTCTCTTGTGATGTGCTTATGTTTTATTGCTGTACTTGTTATTCTCTCAATAAAGATCCTAACATAATGCTAGCTTAATGTTGAAAAACTAATCAGAGCTAACCTGAGAAGAAGACACTGTGCAGCTGTGGGAACTAGGGATTCCTAGTTTGTGGATCTTCCTCCACAAATTTCAGCAAAAATAAGGTGGAACAAATCTCCTCCTTAGGGCGCATCTTTCTGTCGAAATAGAATCCAATTCTGAGGTTTTTCAGTTTTGGACCTATCACTGTTGTCGGAAATTAGGGCTTTTTACAGAAGAGGAATTTTTCAGTGATCCCAGGCCTGTATTGATCTCCTCCCCAAAATCGAAGTTAGGGACAAATTTCAAGGCATTTGGGTCGACAGAACTCCGGAAAAGCAAAACCCTAATTTGCTCCTGAACCAGCTCTACAGGATTTCAGCTCAAGTTTCAGATCCGACATCTTGAACCTGGTAAGATCTAAAATATTTTGTATTTCTAGTTGAGGTTGTCATTTAAAGATGTCTCATCATACCAAGCTTGATGAAAAGCTTGAGGGAGCTGAAAACTTTCAAGCTTGGAAGCATAGTATCTCCCTGGTCCTGGAAGAGAATGAATTAGACTCCTACATTCATGAGGAGGTTTCGGTTCCAGAGGGAGATGAGGGAAATGCCTTACATAAGAAGAAGATGGTTATGGAAAAGAGGATCATTGCTGATTCTATTAAGGATCACCTTATCCCACAGGTGTCCTCTCTCAAGACACCTAAAGTTATGTTTGATGCCCTAACCAAATTGTTTGAAGGAAAGAACATCAATCGGAAGATGACCTTGAGAAACCAACTGAAGAATGTGAAGATTCACAATGTAGAAACTATCCAGTCTTACTTCACAAGAGTTTCTCAAATCAAATAGAAATTAGAAGCTGTTGATGAAGAAGTAGAAAATGCAGAGATTGTGATGACTACTTTGAATGACCTCCCTAGGTCATGGGATGCTTTCATTCAAGGAATTTTTGCTAGAAAGAAGTTAGTTAAGTTCAGCAGACTATGGGAAGAATGTTCTCAAGAAGAAGCTTGAATAGCATCCCGAGAAGAAAAGATGGGAAGTGAAGATCAAGCCCTCACAGTTCACTCCAAGAAGGGAAGAAGAAATCCTCATTACTCCAAAGGTAAGAGCTCTCATTCTAAAAAGGATCTATCTAGATTGAGATGTTATACATGTGATGAAAGAGGACACTTTGCAAAATACTATCCTAAGAACAAGACTCACTCTCATAAGAAGAAGGGGAACAAAAGAAGACATCATGCTCATGCTGCAGAGGATGATGAACCATCCAAGAAGAGATCCAGATATGAAAGTGAAGATTCTTCAAGCGAGGATGAATATGTTCTGATATCTGCTCTCACAGGTAACATTACTCATGGAAGTGGTGATTGGATTATAGAGACAGTGGGGCTTCCAAACATATGACGGGATTCAAGGAATCCTTTGTAAAACTGTCAAAACATGAATCACCTCACAAGGTGAAACTAGGAGATGACTACCGATATCTAATAAAAGGTAGTGGGGAATATTCATATAAGCTAGTGTCTGGTAAGTCTCTAAAAATGAAAGAAGTATTGTTTGTTCTAGGAATCAAGAAGAACCTTCTATCCATTTCAGCATTGGATGCAAAAGGAATGCGGATCGCATTCATAGATGGTCAAGTCATCATGTGGCCAAAAGGAAAGACTATCGATGATGTGGTAGTGATTGGAGAGCAAGAAGGAGGCTTGTACAAATTGAAGGGCCATCCAGAACAAGCCTTGATCCATGATATGATAGAGCCAAATGAACTTTGGCATTGAATACTTGCACATGTGCATTACAGAGCACTACCTATTGCAAGCAAAGCTGTTGAAGGTCTTCCAGAATTCCAAGCAAAACATGATGGAGTTTGCAAAGGATGTGCAAAAGGGAAGAATACAAAGAAGACATTTCCCAGCAGTGAAAGTAAAGCCAAAGGTATCTTGGAAATCATCCACTCCGATGTATGCAGTCCGATGTCATCAAAATCACTAAGTGGGTATGCATACTATGTTTCTTTTATTGATGATTTTTTTAGAAAGACATGGATTTACTTTATGAAGAACAAAGATGAAGTATTCAACAAGTTCAAGGAATTCAAAGCCTTGATCGAAAACCATACTAAAAAGAAGATCAAGACCATTCAATCAGATAATGGTGGAGAATTCACTTCGAATGAATTCAAAGAGCTATGCAAAGAATTAGGGATTAAGAGGGAGTTTTCCACTCCTTATAATCCACAACAGAATGGGATTGCGGAACGGAAGAATAGAACTATCATGGAAGCTGTAAGAGCAATGCTTCATGATCAAGATCTACCTATGCATCTTTGGGCGAAAGCTGCTAGAATAGTTGTGTATGTACAAAACCGTACTCCACATAGAGTACTTGAGAACAAGACTCCTGAAGAGGTCTTCTCCGGCAAGAAACCAGAAGTCAGCCATCTCAGAATATTCGGCTGTCCCATGTACATACACATTCCAAAAGAGAAGAGATCAAAATTAGATCCTTCAGGAAAGAAGGGCATATTTATGGGATACTCTGAAAGCTCGAAGGCTTACAGAATCTATTTCCCAGGATACAAGAAGATTGACATCAGCAGGGATGTGACATTTGATGAAGACATAGCTTACAACAAATCCAGAAAGAGACCTGCTGAAGAACCTGAAGAAGTAGAAGTAGAAGAACCCAGAATTCAGGATACAATCATGAACGAAGAAGCTCAAGAAGAAGATCGAGAGTTCTAAGAACCACAAAGACCTGTAGATCCACCTCTGGAGAAGAATCCTCATAAGAGAAAACCTGCTTGGGTACGTGAACTTATCCAAGGTGTGGAAAGATATGGGGCTCCAGAAGAAAATCATAGAGAAAGAAAGAGAACCAGATCCAATTCCGGGTATGTAGCTTTACTATGTGATTTCATTGATAAAGAACCTTCCAGTTATGAAGAAGTAGCAAAAAAATAATAATGGAAGGATGCTATGATCAAAGAATACCAATTGATCATGAAGAATGATGTTTGGGATGTTGTCCCAAGACCAGATGGGAAGTCTATTTTAACTTCCAAATGGATCTACAAGATCAAGCATGCTGCAGACGGTAGCATTGAAAAGTATAAGGCAATATTTGTAGTTCGAGGTTTCTCTTAGAAGGAAGGAATAGACTATGAAGAAACCTTTGCACCTATAGCCAGATATACTTCCATCAGATCAGTACTTGCTCTGGCTACAGTGATGAAATGGAAGATACACCAGATGGATGTCAAGACTGCTTTCTTGAATGGTGTAGTGGAAGAGGAAGTATATGTAGAACAACCACTCAGTTTTGAGACACATGATAGAGAGTCTCATGTATGCAGATTGAAGAAAGCCCTGTACGGTTTGAAATAGGCACCCAGGA
The DNA here is from genome assembly GCA_001517045.1 of Pseudotsuga menziesii. Taxonomy (NCBI): domain Eukaryota; kingdom Viridiplantae; phylum Streptophyta; class Pinopsida; order Pinales; family Pinaceae; genus Pseudotsuga; species Pseudotsuga menziesii. Next base: position 525,141 of record LPNX010223085.1, on the reverse strand, counting down.
CCTCGTACAGCAGAATTGACAACTTTCTATCCAGTTTGGGATTTACCAAGAGTAAAGCAGATTCCAACCTTTACTACAAGGTTGAAGATGGCAACCCAGTGATGCTCCTACTGTATGTAGATGATCTATTTGTGACAAGTACAGATGGGTTGATTGCTGATATGAAGAGAAAGCTTGCTGCTGAGTTCGAAATGAAGGACTTGGGGATGATGCATTACTTTCTAGGTATGGAGGTGTGGCAGAGTACAGATGGAATCTTCCTTGGACAAGGGAAGTATGTAGTTGAGATCCTGAAGAGGTTTGGGATGATGGACTGCAAAGCTATGGCCACACCTATGGCATCGAACCTAAAGCTATTGAGTGATGCCTCATCAGAGTCGGTTGATGCTATGATGTATCATCAGATGATTGGGTCATTGATGTACCTGATGAACACGAGACCAGACATTTGCTTTGCTGTGAACACCTTGAGCCAGTACTTGACAGATTCAAGAAGTGTTCACTTGATTGTTGCAAAGAATATTCTGAGTTACCTGAAGGGTACAGTTGATTATGGGCTCAAGTACGATGCGAATCAAAAGATTAACCTAGAAGGTTATGTTGATTCATATTGGGTAGGCAGTTCCATCGACAGGAAGAGTACTTCAGGATGTTGCTTCAGTATGGGATCAGGTGTGATCTCTTGGTTTAGCAGGAAGCAATCCTATGTGGCACTGAGTACAGCTGAAGCAGAGTATGTTGCAGCTTGTTCAGCTAGTTGTGATGCAGTATGGCTGTGGAAGCTACTGTATGATATATTTGATCTCCAGTTGGATGCTACTTGTATACATTGTGACAACCAGAGTTGCATGAAGTTGTCAAAGAATTGAGTGTTCCATGACAAGTCGAAGCATATCGAGATCAAGTATCACTATATCAGGGATACGGTGCCGAGAGGAGCAGTGAAGCTCCAGTATGTTGCGATGGAGGAACAGATAGCTGATGTATTGATGAAGCCATTGGCTAGGCTAAAGTTTGAGTACTTCAGGGAGAAGCTTGGTGTTCTCTAGATCTAGGTTCCCTCCAAGAGAAAGTGATGAGACCCATATCCATTCTGACATGGTGAGAGGATTGGTTACTTCCATGGTCAGATGTAAGGGCTGAGCCATTCCATCATGGTGAGAGGATTGGTTTTTTCCATGACTGATATGAGTGCTAAGATCCATAGCCATTTTGACGAGCTGGTCAGATATAAGGGCTAAGCCATTCTGTCATGGTGAGAGGATTGGTTCCTTCCATGACAGATGTGAGTGATAAGCCATTCTGATATGAATGTAGGATTGGTTCCTACATGATCAGATATAAGGGCTATTGCCATTCTTGGAATGGAGCTGCCTGGTGAGGTAATAGGAAAACTCAGTTTATGACTGAGGGCCGTTCTGATATGATCGTGAGATTTTTTCTCACATGATCAGATATGAGTGCATGGCCATTCTGATGTGACAGAGGGATGTGTTTCCACTTGATTAGATGTAAGGGCTGAAGCCATTCTATCATGGCTAAAGGATTAGGTTCCTCCCATGTCAGATATGAGTGCTAAGCCATTCTGACTTAGTGTCAGATATAAGGGCTACCGCCATTATTTGAATGGAGCTACCTGGTGAGGTACCAGGGATCCTCAATCTAGGACTAAGAGACTTTCTGATGTGACTGAGGGATGTGTTCCCATGTACTCAGATGTAAGTGCAGTGGCCCTTCCACAAATGATAATAGTTTGAGTTCCTATCATGCTGGTGGTTGTAAGTGCTAAGCCATTTCATAGATGATAGTAGTTTGAGTTCCTATCATGCTGGTGACTATAAGTGCTGTGCCTTTTCACAGATAGTAGTAGTTTGAGTTCGTACCATGCTAGTGATTGTAAGTGCTGTGCCTTTTCACATATGGTAGTAGTTTGAGTTTGTACCATGCTGGTGATTGTAAGTGCCGAGCCTTTCCACAGATGGTAGTAGTTTGAGTTCGTACCATGCTGGTGGATGTGAGTGCTGTGATTTTCCACAGATGATAGTATTTTGAGTTCCTATCATGCTGGTGGTTGTAAGTGCTGAGCCATTTCATAGATGATAGTAGTTTGAGTTCCTATCATGCTGGTGAATGTGAGTGCTGGGCCTTTCTGATGTGATTATAGGATTGGTTCCTATATGATCAGATGTGAGTTCTGGGAGTGCCTTTTTGACAAGTAGGTCAGATGTAAGTGTTGGGCATGCCTTTCTGATGAGTAGGTCAGATGTAAGTGCTGGGTGAAAGACCTACATGGAGGCTAGGCCTACAACCAGCATGAAAAAGGGCTGGCTCTGTAGAAATTCCTGTGACGAGAAGAATCATGAGATAGTACCAGTGATGATCCAGATCCAGTGATGATAGCTAGTGATGATCCAGATCGAGTGATGATCCAGATCTAGTGATGATATCCAGTGATGATCCAGATCAAGTGATGATATAGATCCAATGATGATGTCCCATGATGATCCAGATTGAGAGATGATCCAGATCCGATGATGAAGATGACTTGAAGATGAAAATGACTTGAATACGAAGATGAATTGAAGATGAAGATGACTTGAAGATGAAGATGATCTAGCTGATATAAAGAAGAAGAACAGTGCTGAAAATTGTGTCGAAAGAATACCTTCCTAGTTAAGAGGGAGTGTTGATTTATTTGTAACTTCGGAATGTATTCATCTATGTATCTTATGTATTGTAACCTGATGTTTATTCTGGGATGTATCTATTATGTATTTGAGTCATGTTGTCATGCCCTGATGTTTTGATCGGGAGGATGAATAATGTAAACAAGTCATGTCAAGTCATTGTTAAAGTCCCCACAGTTTTGGGGCACTAGGGTTATTATACACTCATAGAGATGTCGGCTCTAGTAAGTAATTGTTAAGTGAGGCCGACATGATTGAGTGCACTTCAAGTGAACGAAAGAATATAAATAGAGAGTGAGTCTCTCTATTTATCACACACATCATTCACTCACTCAAGTGGAGCGCATTAGTGAGAAAGGAAATACACTGGGACTAGATAGAAGAAGAAGACTACTGCTTTGGGGCTTTTACTATTTTGGTGCTGATTCTATCTCTGAGGAAGTTGCGAGATTTTCTCCTTTATGGTTTCCCCGAGGAAAAATCTTTGTGTCTCTTGTCTCTTGTGATGTGCTTATCTTTTATTGCTGCACTTGTTATTCTCTCAGTAAAGATCCTAACATAATGCTAGCTTAGTGTTGAAAAACTAACAATGTTATGTAGGGATCAACTACCATCAACGATGGCTCAATGACGATACTTGGGGAATACAAACACTTGTTTCATGACTGGGCTTTGATGTAGTAAATGTAGATGTAACAACTAGTGCACTAGCTTGTGAATGTATTTAGATTTTATTTGATTCTATCTGTAATGCATTTACTTCATGGATAGTATAACTATAGGTAGGATCTTTGATCCGTAAATGTTTGTTTATAAAAAATCTAAAAATATTGTTAAAGTGATTTCATGATCTGATTTTGGAGAGGACTAATGGATCTAGATTTGTCTATTGTGGCATGTTGCATGTTAATTGGTTTATATTTAAATAATTTTCGTTCATATTTGATTATTGTAGATCTGCAATTTGGATAATTTAAATTGTACATGAAGTACATGTTTAGATCCTTAATTGGGTTATATTTTTTTCTCATATTCATAAGAATAGTTTAAGTGATATAATCATTCTATAGGAGTTCACCATATGGATTGATTACTAACATATCTTATGTGTAAAATATTAGGATTATATAATTCTCAGATACATAAAGGGCTAAGTTATAATATTTTATGTATATATATATATATATATATTCTTGAGATCTTAAGGATTGAAACTAGGATATAATCCTCATTCTATTCAAACATGAGGAAAATATATTTAAATAACATTACTAGAGTATCTGGTTACTCTACAATTTATCAGTTTTAACATCATCGATTAGGAAAACAATGTAGGGAGAAATAATACAGAAATCGATTAGAACTACATCTATTGAATAAAAACAGAGAAATATAATTAAATAATATATCCATTAAGTGCAGGATTCTATTTTCAAATAAATACAGAGTTCCTAATTCAAGTATAGATGTCTAATTGAAGAACTTCCTAACTACTACTAAACATTTATAACCATATCATAATAGATAATTAAACTAGACTAACCAATTCATACTAATTTTTGCATTAACCAATTTAGATCTAGAATAAAATATTCTACTATAATTTTAAAACATAGATTAAAAACCTAGCACCACTGCTGGGAAATTTTTTTGGAAAACTTGTTCCTCCAAACTAACTTCCTGTAGAAATTCAGGCCTGCAGTAGATTAATTTCACTCACAGCAATTAACAATTGATCATGCAAATTATCAACAATGGAGACTGAATATGGAGCTGTAACACAAAATTATATTAACTGAGTGTACAATAGCCAACCCTGTAATAACATAGGCTGCTGAATATATAGAATACATGAGCAAATCGAATGCATGAGGAAGCATCCAAATCTAGCATAAAGCAGGCTTACCCAAAATAGGCAAATCCCCCATAGGTGTAAAAAGCTGATCCCAAATCTATCAAGGACCCCACGAATTAGCAAGGGCGCATGGGCAAGCTAAAGAGTGGTCAAATGGCAGCTCATACATGCAAAAGCATGGAGGAATGAGTGGAGGAGGAAGAGGCAACAAAGCTGATTCACCTCACCTAGTCTTGCTTTCCTATGTGCCTTAAAACACTGAAAAAGCAAAGAATAAAGCAGAAAAAGCAGATGGGCGCCTAGGAGGCCAGGAATAAAGCATATTTGATTCCTAAATCTCTCAAGGGCGCTACATGAGTCAAATATGGCAAGTTTGACCTCTATGGATAGGCAATTAGCAACTTGCACATGGTGGGACTCATGTACTAGGCAAATAAGACAAAATAAATGGAATAATGTCTAAGTGGGTAAATACTATGGGTTGATTATTCTAACACTTCCATAGAATCCAAGTTACTTTCTCTAGATCCCCTGGGCATGTTCGTTGAACCACAAGAGAAAAATCCTTTAATGCGCCATCTCTTGCATTCTCATATTCAATCCCCATTCAATTCTAGCCTCTTGCTACTCATGGACATACTAATATATAGTATTTTTCCTAGGACTTGGTCATTTATGAGCCTCCTACTCTTAAACACTCAACTAAGAGTTTTGACCTTATTTTTGGGGATGATGCCTCCTGCATCTTGAGTTCTCACTAAGTGGTTTCAACCACTTGTACTTTTCTGTTGTGGTTCAACAAACACTCTTTAACATATATTTCCACTTTTATCCCCCTTCATTATATTTTATTAAATAAAAATGATTTATTACAAAATGTTTTATTTTTGACTTTTTTGTCAAAAATAATAAAAATAATAATAGTTACAATATTTTTCAACAGAATTAATAATAAATTATTAATTTTTGGTGCATTACACCTCCCCTTAGAGGATAGCATTGTCCTGGGTGTTATTTTATTTCTATTTTATTCTTCCATTTCATCATCTTGGAATAAATCTGGATATGCCTCCCGCATATTACTTTCTAGTTCCCAAGTAGCTTCTTTCGGACTAAGGTGCTTCCATTGCACCTTGACCTGTCTAATGGTATAGTTCTTGAGTAAAAGTTCTCTCCTGTCAAGAATGCGCTCCAGTACAAGTTGGAACTCTCCTTTGGGTTCCATTTGGATCACATTCCAATCGATCACATGAGAAACATCATGAACATATATTTTTAAAATAGAAATATGAAACACATTATGCACTTTGATATTGGGTGGTAGGTATAGCGGGTACGCAACCCACCCTACTTTGGACAAAATTTCAAACACCCCTCAATACCTGGGTGCCAAATTCAAATACTTTCCCAATATCAAGGAAATTTTCTTGGGATTTACCTTTATATACACATGTTCACCCACCTAGAACTCTCCAGGAGTTCCTTTTAAATCAACATAAATTTTATGCCTGTCTTGGGTAGCCTTCAATTTTTATTGTACCTATTTCATGGTTAGCTTCATATATTTTAATAATTCAGGTCCTAACATTAACCTATCAACTGGACTACTGCATGAAATTGGAGTATTACATTTGCATCCATATAATATTTCAAAAAGACTCATACCTGCATAAACTTGAAAATTATTATTGTAAGCAAATTCCACTAAGTGCAGGTAGTTTTCCCACTTACCAAGTTTGTTAATGACATACATCCTTAGCATTTCCTCTAGGAATTGGTTTCCTCTTTTAGTCTGCCCATCCGTTTCAGATGATATGCAATACTAAAATTCAACTTTGTTCCCAAACCTTTAAACAAATATTTCCATAAGCTACCTGTAAATTTTGAGTCTCTATCTGAGACTATTACTTTTGGTACACCATGTAACCTAAATATCTATTTGATGAAAATATATGCAATGTTAACAACTTTATAGGTAGATTTAATGCGAATAAAATGAGCAGCCTTACTTAATTTATCAACTATGACCATAATTGAATCATGATGTTGAAAATTATTTGATAGGCCTGTTATAAAATCCATACTAATTGTTTCCCACTTCCATTCTAGAATGAATGGGTAGTGGCTGCAACAATATTGCTAGATGTTGGTGTTCTTCCTTAACTTGCTAACATTCTAAGCAGTGAGCTAAGTACTCTGCCACTTCTTTCTTCATGTTTGGAAAAAATAAATCTTTTCTGATCATGGTGATCATCTTCTGGTATCCAGGATGCCCTAAATACAGTCGTTTATGTATCTCATTCATAACTGTAAGTTTGATTCCTTCTATATTTGGGATGTACATCCTTTTTTTATGCAGCAACAGTCCTTATTTATTTAGGATGAAATGTGTTTTTACTTGATTTTGTTCAATTTTAGTAGCCTTTTCTTTTAAAATTTGATATTCCCTATCAAAATTTTCAGCGCTTAGGATTCGATTTTCCAAATCAGATTTATAGTTGTTTCTTGCAAACAGTAAATTTGCATGACGAATCAAAGTGTCTGCAACTTTGTTTTCCTTTCCTTTTATGTGTTTGATTTCAAACTCATATTCGCTTAAGAAGGACAACCACCTTGCTTGTCTTGCATTTAAATTTTGTTGATCAAATAAATATTTAAGACTTATGTTATCTGAGATAAGCAGAAATTTTCTTCCAATTAAGTAATGTTGCCAAATCTTTAAGGCAAGAATTATGGTAGCAAGTTCCAAATCATACGTAGCATAATTTTTTTCATGTTCTTTTAATTTCCTAGAGTCATATGCCACGGCATAATTTTCTTGTATTAAAACCTTTACCAACCCTTCCTTGCAAGCGTTGGTACATATGAAGAAGTCCTTGAAAGGATCAGGAATATTTAGGATCGGGGCGATAGTTAGTAGATGTTTTAGTTTATTAAAGATTTCCATGTAATTTTCTGTCCATTCAAACTTTTTACCTTTATTTTGCAACAAAGTTATGGAGTAGGCAATCTTGGAAAATCCTTTGATGAAATTTTGGTAGTATCCGGTAATCCCCATAAATGATTTGATGTTGGTTACATTTTTAGAAACCAGACATTCAATGATGGCCTTGATTTTGTTGGGTTTGACAGAGATTCCATCCTTGCACACTATGTGTTTTGAGGCATTGAATCCTATCTTTAAAAAAATCACATTTACTAAACTTCGCTTATAGTTGTTGTTCTCTTAGTACTTGTAGAACTATCTTTAAATGTTCCTTATGTTCGTGTTCATTCTTTGAGTATATTAGTAAGTCATCTATGAAGACAACCACAAAATTATCTAGATAGTTACTTAAGATGATGTTCATTAAAAACATGAATGCAGTAGGTGTGTTTGTCAACCCAAAAGGCATTACGATAAACTCGTAGTGACCATAGCGGGTCCTAAACATAATTTTAAAGATGTCCCCATCTTTTATTTGTACTTGATGATTACCAGACCTTAATTCTATCTTTGAAAAGATTGTTTATCCATAGAATTGACCGAATAGTTCGTCTATCTAGGGTAGCAGGTATCGGTTCTTTATTGTCATTTTATTTAGTTGTCGATAGTCTATGCACAACCTTAAGGTTCCGTCTTTATTTTTCACAAATAAGACTGGTGCTCCCCAAGGAGATACACTAGGTATAATATAAATTTTATCAATTAATTCTTGTAGTTGATATTTGAAATCTATAATTTCTATTATGTTCATTCAGTAAGAAGCTTTTGATGTTGGTACCGCTCTGTGTATCATATCGATTGTGAAGTCCATATCTCTTTCCGAAGGAATTCTAGGGAATTCTTCCAGAAATATGTCTTCAAAATCCTTCAAGACTAGTATGTCTTCTAGTTTAATTTTATTTATGTTATTGTTACTAATTTATTTATATAGACAACAACACTTTCCATAATTTTCTTACTGATCTTTTCATTTGTAACAAAGAGATTTCTCTGATTGTAACCTTCCTAAGAATTCCATTTACTTTTACAGTTTTTGCGTTAACGTCAATACATGTAAAGTTCTTGTCAAAATAGTTTAACATTACTTTGTGTTTTTCTAGTCAATTTGTTCCTATTAATAGATCATAGGATCCTAAAGGAAGAATATTCAAATAAACATGTGTAATGAAATCATTCATCATCAATTCACAATTCTTAAAAAAACTAGCGACTTTACGTTTAGTACCGGTGGCTAATTGTACCAGCCATGACTTATCAAACTTTTCTGGTACTAATTTACATAATTCAATTATTCTAGGTGATATATAACTCAGACTTGCACTTGGATCAATCAAAATGGAAATAGGTTGATTGTTTATCATAACTTTGATTTCAACCATGGAAGTCTGATGGTTTGCTTGCTAGTTTTCCAATGCAGCACAAATTCTAGGCATGCTCCTTGCCATGTCTCCAACCGTAAATGCTTCTTGAATGGAGTGAACATTAAAATTATTTTTCTTATTGGGAAGTCTTTAAATTAATGTGTCCTGCCACACTCCCAACATTTTAATGGTTCTTTTTGTGCATAGTTCTTGTTAAAAATAGTAGGAGGTTCTTTTACTATAGAATTCTGTGGTTTAAAACGTTTGTAGTTATTACCTTGATACCCCCTATAGTTATTCTCTGTGTTTTTGTGGAATTTATTTTGTTTCTTTCTTGGATAAAAGTTATTTCTCCTTTTATTCTTCCAAGTTGGTACATTTTCCCTTTTATTTTTGTTTTGGTCGTAACAGAAGTTTTCCTTTCTCATCACTTCCTCTAGCGTCTTTGGCTTATCATACTCAATTTGTTCTTTGAAAATGATAGGAAAACAACTAAGAAAACATTGTATTTTAGGTTTTTTATCAATTATGTAAGGTACGTAATGAAGTAGGCTCATAAACTTACTGTAGAGTTATTTCATAGTCATGGCTCCTAGTCTCAACTCATAAAATTCTTTAGCCTTCTCTTCGTAGTACTGTTTTAATAAGTATTTTATTTTAAAATATTTTTAAACATTTTCCAAGTTACATATATTTGTCTTATTCCATTGACCTTCTTTATATCCTGGCACCATATATCTTCCTTTCTAGTCATATTAAAGATGACCATTTTAGCTTTTAGTGCGTCAGAATAATTGTATATTTGGAAATAATTTTTCATTCCTAGCAACCAATCTTCTGCTTCTTCACCTTTCTCAATTTCCCCATTAAATATTTTTGGTTCAATCTTCTTAAATTCCCCAAGGATTTCCTTGTAGGGACTGTATCTCTTTTTGTTTTTGTTATCATCACTACTTTCGCTTGAATCTTGTTGCTTTTCTGAGTGATGTTTGACTGATTATTCATTGGAAGTTTCAGGTTAATGATTGGAAAATTCCAATGTTCTTCCCTTACGTTTTTAAGGTGCAGTTTTTGGTAGGTCATGTTCATATTCCTTGTCCTTTTCTTTTTCATTGTTATGCATCTTAGCTAATAGAATAGTATTTAATTCTTCTTGAATTTTTAGGATTCGTTCATTATCTTCTTTAACCTTTCTTAGCTCTGATCTAAGTTCTTTCATAGGTCTTTGTAGTTCATATTTATTATCTTGACTGTTGTTTACATCTACCCAAATTTTCCCATCACTTAAATTTCCCTATTCACTATTTAAAGGATTTTCTAGGTGACGCGCTCCTTCTGGAGACATCTCTCCATCTTCCATCATTTTCCTGCAAAATACAGTTATCCTTCTCTTTATGTTTTGTAAGAGAATTTAAACCAAAAAATAAAATAAATTAGTTTTTCAGGTTTCTTTATCAATGCAAGTGTTGAGCCGATTCATGCCTAGTGTTGTAACCGTTCTTTGATACCATTATGTAACACAACTCAAAATTGTAGAAAAAAAATACATGCATTTATTTACTATACATACTAATAGATTTCTTATAATTTACTTCTGCAGGTTTTAATATCTTTATCCTTTCTAATGTGTCAGGTTTTGTTGGTTGTGACATTGGCTAGATTCATTCGAAATTGAAGTCCTACTCACACAGGTGATGTTCTTAGTTGACTTGTTTTCTGATTTGATTGTTTTCACTAGGGCATTAATGCCCTAAGGATGGGGAGATTTCCCCTGGTCTAGAACCCATCAATTATATAATAAGTTATTTAAGTGAACCTTTAAAGGCCTTAGGCCTTACCATATCCTAATCTTATGGTATGATTGATCCTTCCCCTAAGCGAAAGGGCTTAGGGTTTGTAAAGGCATATGGTATTTACCATATGGTAACCCTCTTTATATTAATAAAGTTGCAAGGGTTTTAAATTTATTTGGAAATATGAATATAATTTTTATTTATGGCATGCCTTATGCCACGATCCACAATAAGTTATGGTTCTTTCCATATTTGATTTATACCATGGTTTGTGATGTATTATGGTTCTTGTAATATATGGTTTATACCATGCTTTGCAATGTATTATGGTTCTTGGCATATTTGATTTATACCATGTTTTGCAATGTATTATGGTTCTTGGCATATATGATTAATTCCATGGTTTGCGATGTATTATGGTTCTTTCCATAATTAGAGAGTTTAGCATTACATGTGATTTAAGCCATGGTTTAAATGATATGTTATAAGGTTGGAAATAGGGTTATAACGCATGGTTTGTGTGCAATGATTAAAGGCCCATGATTAAATTGGTCATGAGTTATTTCACTCTATCCTATACTTGACTTGGTGATAAATATGTTTTATGGCTGCGAGTTGATAGCACAACCAGGCCCTCTAGGCTGCTTCTAAGCTTCATATCCACCATCCATCTGTCCATATTTGGAGCTAGGGTTTAGAAATATGTTTAATGTGTTTGGAATCTATCTAAAACTTCGTTTGTCCTATTTAGTTTGCATGGGAAGGCACAATCGAGCTCTTCTTTTTTCATGGTGGAAATGTTATAGGTTGTTTGGTTTTTATGAAGCCGACAATAGCCAAATATATCTTCTCTGTAAAAAAGTGATGGCACATGGGTTTTTATAGTTTTATGCAAGTTCTAACAACATGATGTTTTTAACTCTCCCAAGGTGTTACTGGGCTCCCCGATTTCTCCGGCGAGCCACGACGTCACCATTAACAAGGATTTCCATGACCTCACCATTTAGTATTTCTGTTTAACAGGTAAGGATTTAACCTGGAACTTTAAATTATTCATTTTACTTGGTAAATAATTTAGCATTCAATGATTTTTTTTCATTTTTGTTTGCAGGCAAAGGAGGGATAAGGGTATTCCAGAGGATCCTGCTTCTGGCCCTCTCTTTAAAAATGCCAAGGTAAGGGTTTTAACCCAAGATTTTCTCCTATAGAATTGTTTAAAAACATTTCATTGTTCATGACAGTAACATGATATGTGTAGGTTGAAGGCACTAGAGAGGGAGGCAACAGGGTCACCTCCTCCGAGGACTACATTTTTAAACAACTAGGGAAGCCTTATTTACCCTTAAATACTAATTCTTATTTTGTTTACGATTTTAGTCGATGCATACTGACCAAACCCCAACACTTTGGTTTCAGGTAAAGTTGAGTATGAGTGTGGGGTTGAGAGTGGTAGCCCCAACCAACTTTTAAGATAAGTGCTAAGAATTGTTTATAAGTGTTTTGTAAACCTCGAGGGTCTTACCCTGCAATGGATTTTCATCCTTTACTTCGGCAATATGTTTAGAAGTTTTGTGAAGTTCTTAGTAATTTCTTGATAGGGTCTGGGTGCCATTTTGAATGGACTTACTCCCATTCTCTTAATTTTTTAACGTTGTTTTTTAATGAACATGTAATCCATCAGAGATGGTCTTACACCCACTTCTTATTATGTGAATTGAAGATTAATAAATGATGTTCGGTCTTTTGGATTGTGTGATTCCAATATGCATTTTTCTTTGTGTTAAAATTGTATATAGTTTAAATTAAACTCAGTGGCTACCATCATCGACGGTATTACAACCATGAACACAATGCTTAGTTTAAATGTTATTATGTTGCTTTCGTGTGTATATTGCACTAAGGGTTTAGCCTCTGCATAGATAGTGGTAGCCATTATATGGACTTACAACCCTATCTTTACTTTGTTTGTTGAAATAATAAAGTGAACCATAGGGTCTGCAATATTTTGTGCAGTAAATAGAATCTTTTATGTAGGGCTCGACTACCATCAACGATGGCTTAATGTCGGTACTTGGGGAAGATTAAAATTTGTTTCCTGAATAATATTTGATGTAGTAAACATAGTTGTAACAGCTAGTGCACCATCCTGTGAATGTATTTATATTTTATTTGATTATATTTGTATTGCATTTACTTTGTGGATAGTATAACTCTAGCTAGGATCTTCGATATATATATATATATATATTTATACAAAATCTAAAATGATTGTTTAAGTGATTTCAAGATTTGATTTTGGAGAGTACCGATGGATCTAGATTTGTCTAATGTGGATTGTCATATGTTAACTGGATTAGATTTAAATAATTTTTGTTCAGATTTGATTACTATAGATTTGCAATTTGGATAATTTAAATTGTAAATGAAGTACTTATTTGGATCCTTGATCCGGTTATGTTGTTTGCTTAGATTCATAATAATGGTTTAAGTGATATGATCATTATGTAAGATTTCTCCATATGGATTGATTACTAACATATATATTATGTATAAAATATTAGGATTATATAATTCTTAGGTACATAAAGGGATATGTTATAATATTTGTTCGTATATATATATTCTTTAAATGTTAAGGATTGAAACTAGGATATAATTCGCATTCTATTCAAACATGAGGCATGTTATTGGATAAATCTACTCAATCGAAATCAAGCCAGATATCACTAGTCCAAGTAGACACTAGTACAAAATGAGGAATTACCTACTAGGTGACTAAAATTATAGTCACCATAGGTTTTTCAAGTGATTTACTACTAAATATGAACAATTTTGATTGATCCAACTATAAATGACTAATTTAGTCACCAGTTAACAAATATGAATAGATAATAAGTGACAGAATTAAAAATGACTAACATAAACGACCAATTTAGTCACAGCATAAAAAATGACTATCTAGAAGAATATGAATTAGTCATTTATGTTAGTCATTTTTAATTGTGTCATGAAAAATTGCAAATTTGACAATGAAGTGTAAATTAAATTTTGTAAACTGTAACACCTTCTATTAGTAATATTGGTGCCATGCACCTCGATATTTAGAGATCCACCAAACCAATTGCGCAAATTTTCTCTTGACCATCTTTATCCCTGCTACACCATTGAAGCAAACTCGACTAAGCGCGTTCCAAAGGAAAATTAGGTTCCTACGTCAATTACAAATTAGGTAGTAGAACCAATACCATATCGATACCTAGCTAGAAGAACCATATTAGTTGTACATCCCCTCAAGAACCGACCATTCGAATGCGCCTCCTCCACGTAGACTTACCAAATGCATCCAGTGCATGGCAAAAAAAACATGTCCACTTTGGATTTGTGGGCTGAAGGTATCATTCGACCCCTTCTCCCCTCATTAGAGGAAATTTGGGGTCTAAAATGGGCCTTATAAGAAAACATGCCAAAATAAGTTTTTGTGAGTTGGAATTCAAGAACCAATAGAATTTCAATAAAATCAGTCAACCATAATGGTTGAATTGACATATTTGTCATAAAAAAAAATACTTTTTTTGTTCGTATTTTTGACATATCTCATTGTATTTTTACTCAAATTTCGATCGGGAGATCTCGTTGGATGCGGAATTCGATTATGCATCCAATGATTACCCACACTTCATACTTTTGATGGACCTCGCTACCCCAAAAATAAGAAATACCTAAAAAAATGTGATGATGATGTCATCATCATGTTTTTTTCAGGTATTTCTTGTTTTTGGGGTAGCGGGGTTCGTCAAAAGTATGCAATGTGGGTACTCGTTGGATGTAGAATCGAATTCCGCATCCAACGAGCTCTCCTGATCGAAATTTGAGTAAAAACACAGAGAGATATGTCGAAAATACGAACACAAAAAGTAGTTTTTTTCTTTCTTCCTCCAAAATTAATCAATATTATTTTATTATTTTAACTATTATTTTATTATTTTCCTTAGGAGGCCCATTTTAGACCCCAAAATTCCTCTAATGGTTTTTTGCACTTGAAACCCTATTTTTTCAGATGATAGGTTGGTTTAGGATCTCGTAGTGACTAGTCGGAGTGCTTAAAAGGTATGGTTCTTGTCACTTGTTACGGAGAGAAATTCCTATGGCTTGGGGTACCACAACAGATAGCTTGAATCCAGAAATCAATCTTTTCCAATATGCAATAGAAAATAAATGTCTAACACTAAAGGATCAGACCTCATACCTTATTCCAGACGGTTGAAGTAGATCCCCATTGAGCTTTCCAACTTTAGCTTGAATTGATAAATTACTTCCTCAACAACAAGTAAACAATACAAGAATACTATATATCATGGTGTTAGATCTATTCTAGCATATATAATCAACAATGTATAAGCATTTGAAAACATCCCATGGATAATATATTCATTCAAACACACATTATTGGATAGGAAAATATATTTCTATTAATATAAATTAGGGATTACAATAGATACAACCTCTGTCGGCATGTCTGCGAACCGGAGAAACTGAATCCCCCACTTGGGCCTCCACCACCTCAATCCTCCATCTCTCGATAGCAAGATCACAAGTAAAAGGAAAGCTTGGGAAGAACACAAAAGTGCTCCAAGGGACAAAGGGATGCAGACTCAAGCATAAGTTTCGGCAACAATGGACTATAGTTTCTTTGCTCTCAATTCTCTCATATGCCTTCAATGTACCATAGAGTTCCTTATATAGATTTTCAAAGGGGTAATGAAAAGTCGAATCTGAGCGATATCAAGGCATAGGGAAGGCCAGGAGTCAAGTGAGTCAGATCCATGTCAAGGAAAACTCCAAAAGGATTTGGATTTTGTACACATCCTGATGTACACGGTTTTAGGGGTCAAACCCGCGTATATACACGATTAAGGGTTTAAAAGTTGCGTGTATCATTTTTCACATGTTTTTAGGGATGATCAAGGAAACATCAAAGGACAAAAAATGGTCCACGGGGTCTAAGGAGTCTGCAGCAGGATAGGGGAAGGCCATACAAAGTGTGATTTACTTGGAGTGGTAAAATTAGCTATAACAGATGCCCCCTAATGTGTGAGGTCAGAGGGGTCATACGATGGCCGAAATACATTATAAGTCCATCCCAGAAGTGGAGTGATGAAGGATCCCAAATGGAAGACCAACCACCCAATCAACATCGTACAATAATACAACTCTACACATAACTACAAATACATATAGTAGTCTCGAATACGTAAGAGTACAATGGCCATGAATAGGCATGATACAAGATATCATATAAGTGGTCATCGCCACATACAATATACATAGATAAGAATCTCCATGATGAAGATATACAAAGGACCACGATCTCCATAATAGCTGAAGATATATAACAGATCAAGATCTCCATAGTAGCTGGAAATGTCTGACATATACTGGAATCAAGTCATGAGAGTTGAAATCTCATGAACAATGACACGATCAAGGAGGTATCATATAAGAGATGCCACCAATCTGGAAAGTCTTCTCCACAAACCGCTATGAGTACATGTCCTACAATGCGAATAGAGGTGTCAAGGTCAAACATAGTAGTCCATCGTCTGATTACCAGTCATTAATGTATACCGTTAATAGACGCGAGATCACCCACCAATAATGAAAATGGGAATCAAGGTACCAGAGTGCAAACTAACAAGTGTGAATAAATGTGTTGAGGTTGAAAACTTGATAGGATCCATCGATCAGGGGACATTGATGTATTTCCAAAGACTGTCGATGGTAAGAGAACCTGCCACTAATTACTGCAAGTCTCAAGGCACTCAAAATGACTCTAGATTCCAATCCCAGAATAAATGATCTGAAGTTGATGGGATGAAATCCGCTAGAAGGAGGGAATTAAGGCATCCCCCATCATCCAACACGAGTTACTTAGCAAAGCTGTATAATGTGGAAGGACTCAATCATAAGGTGCATGAACCAGTAACTGTACCGGGAATGGTCGATATGCAAAGTCAAGATAACTGAGGAATGGATGACTTAGGCTTCAAATTCCTTTGAAAAAGAGCATAACGATGTATGGTGACTAAATAGAGGAAGCATATACTTGATATACAAACTGGGACATCTCCGCGACACAGGAGGCATCAACAGAGGCTCCATGGGGACTGGAAGCTTAACCAGTCAGTGGAGATAAAATCAGATAAATGAGTACAACCCCTAAAGTCAAACTATAAACCCAACCAATGGATTTGATATATAGTTCTCTGTTCGAAGGTGACACGACTCAACAACTACCAAAGATAACATATTTCCTTATCTGGATTTTTGGTTTTTTGATTTTTTTGGACTTTTTCAATTATTTAAAAAGCTTGAAAAGGAATAAAATTGCTTTATAGTTACAGACTAGGAGGAGATGAGTGTCATAAGGGAAAACAAACTAGTTCCAAGCAATGGAACATACCTATTCTCAATGCAAGGCTGCATGTGTAGGATATCGACACTTGGGGGAAAATCCCCTCCCGGTAAAAAGGGAAACAAGCTGCGAAGGATATACAAAAATGGCTCTGCATGGCTATACATGAGACAAGCTCGGGCTATATGGCTGGAACGCAATGTCAGGGAAGCCGGAATAAATCTCAATAAGGCAGGAAAAACTCATGATAATGCATTCACAACTTGACATGAGGGATTCCTAAGGGAAATAGGCTAGCAAAAGATCAAGAGGAGTACGAGGCTCTTGCGAAATGTCATGGCAGTACTATACAATAGACTCCCACATCCTAAAGGAGAAAACGTCAGCATGGGAACCAAATGCAAATAAGGCGCTAACTAGGGTACCCATGTAAGGGGAAGCTCTACCACTCATATCATGCCACTTCTAAAACAACAAGAAGGTTCCGTGACATAATACAGTGGGTTTGTACCTAAGGTTATGATGAAATGGTCATAAGGTCATGCAAAATGCAAACGATAATGAAACCTAACCTATATGCCAGTTTAGACATGATACCTGAGATTGGCACGAATGGGTAAATCCAACGACTGAAATGACACTGAAAAAGGTCCTCTACATCATGAATTATGTCAAAAACAATCCAAAATGGTTAGAAATTGTCGAAACTATAGGAAAGGGGGTAAAATTTTTCAAATAGTTGAAAAATTTATATAAATAGTAAACAATTAAAATATTATAAAACATTTGAAACTTTTACCCATTTGAGCTCATATTTTCCACAGTGAATTGCAGGAGATCCAGCCGACAGAATCCACTACTGTTTCTTCCAGGTATTTACCCATGCTCTTCTCTTTCATTTTGATGCAATTTTTATCAAATTCCATGGTCAATTAAGCTTTCTAGGCCAAACTAAAAAGGGCACTGTGGCCCACGTGGAGATTGAGGGTTTTTATGTGTATAACGCTAGATATACATGAAAAATGCTGCCAAAGCCGCGTACATACGTGGCTATTTTGAAAACAGTCGCATATGAGGCCGCGCATAAGATTTTTTCAATAATATAATGGGAAAATTTGGAATTTCTTGTGTAGGATGGTCCTAGAGTGGAGAGAGCATTAACATGGTGTGGTAGAGGAGGCTGTAAGGGCTGATTTAATGGTTCAACAAGATCTACGTGCATGTGGACTCTATAAGTTTTGGTGTCTTGGTGGTTTGAGGGCCAAACCAAGACTATTATAGATGCTGGTGGATTACTGGGATCTAGACTCTGAGTCCTTCCAGATAGATGTGATGTCCCTCACTATAGAGGTGGAGGAGATATACTTCATTACTGGGATTTCTAGACGAGGGGAAGTGGTGAACCTTTGTTCTCGTTGTGGTCCGGGAGGTGGCTTGACTATCGACAAGTACATTGCGGTGTACTGATATCTAGACACAGAGAAGGTGGGGAGTCAGATCCCTACCAACGCTATATAGGTACTAGGACTAAAGGCCATAATATTGACATTGGGTAGGATAGAAGGCTTGGAATCACCCCACCAGGCCTCATGGCCTCTTATGTTCTATGTAGTGGAGTGCATGAGACCCATGATTTATGACTGGAGCACTACACTACTAAGCAACACAAAACATCAGCTCAGTGAGTGTAAGGTAGGAAGAGTGTAGAACTTTGGGTTTAGCAGTATATTGAGCACGTTTTTCTTTGAGCGTGTTCCAGGATTGAGCCCCAGGGTGGACGTTCCTCTTCATGGGGTTTGTGATCTGGCCCAACGACGTTGGACAGATGCGATGCATAGACTGGGGGGAGGTAGGGTGGCTAACCCCTATCCAGCTGAGTTGTTTCCATGGTGGCGATGACAGATAGTTTCCATTAATGACTACCCCTATGTGGGGATAGATTTCCAGGGGGACCCAGACATGACGCTACCACCAGGATCGACATATGGCGATATAGGTAGCGAATCTTGACCCTCTCTTTTTAAATTTTTTTTGAGTTATTTAATTTTTTTTATGTTTTTTGATTATATGGAATCAAAAGACATATTTTTGCGTGACAATACATAGTGAAATCTACCATTTGTGTGCAGATGTGGGACCACGACGGCTGGAAGGCTTCCCTCATCATAGACGGAGGGGAAGAGGAGATGATATCATGGGTGTGGATGCGGAGCGGATGCTCCAAAGAATTCATACCAATTTTGTGAGGCTGACACATAGGGTTCCCATGGAGCAAGTCGAGGACTTGCCTGAGGCTATGCAGCGGCAGGTGGTGGGTGTACCATGAGCATGGGTGCGATTATTCCAATGGCTAGCTAGAGCCGTAGTGACCTTCCATGATCACAACCCTCCTCCTCTTCCACAGGATTAGATACCTTGGAGTGTATACATTTTGTACTACCGTTTATTATATGTTGGTGGCTCAAAAGCCCCAATTTGTATCATGACACTATGTATTATCACATTTTGGATGTTTATATAATTTTTTTTTTATGGTGATCGATATATTTATTTACATGTGTAAACATTGTGTTTGTGATGAATTTACTATGAATGAAACAAACGCCAATATAACACGTAGTTAGCATATGAGTCAGCAACTTTATTATTAATGCTTGGAATGTGTATGTATGTTATATTGTCAAATTGCCATTCTAATAATCTCACACATAAGAATCTTATTAATAACGTTGGATCTCTAACATGGTAAAAACCATTAAGCTATGACACTACTAACTATGAATCAAGATGTACCTCAAGAGAGAGAATGCCATGTGAAATGGCATCCCATAGAAGCTCAATAATGACACTATATTCAACAACATTGTTGGAAGATGGCCGCAGACATATGCCTCCTGAAGACAGTACCTGACCCATAGGAGTATAGATCACCCAAGCAGCAGAGGCTAAGTGTTGAGTGTGACGGCTCACACCATCCACGAATCCTATGTAGGTGGAATATTCCATTGACATTTTCCAAAAGAAACTGGAACTAATCACAAACCCGATCACTATAAGAAAAAGGCCTAACTATGCAAAACTGTACACTAATATACAATAACTAGCCTTGGCTAAACATTATGCATAGTACTTCTTGAGATACAGCCCATTTCTAGGCTCCCCCAAGGCTGTTCCTTTGTAATCCACTAACTCATAAGCACCCTTATCTAACACACATTTGACCACGTAAGGACCCCGCCACATGGGATTAAATTTTCCTACCCCCAAGGTTTCTTTCATTTGATCCCACAAAAGGACCAATTCTCCTTCACTAAACCTCCTTAGATGGACAAACTTATCGTACTGGACCTTTACACGATGTTTATTGACTTCTAGAGCCACCAAGGCATCCCAACGCTGCTCATCAGGTTGCTCAAGGTGGACCAAATGCTCCTCCAATGGTGAAGTGTCTGGTAAGAGTTCTACAGCTAGCTTCAAAGAAGGAATCTCGCATTCAACTAGCAAAATCGACTCCACTCCATGTACAAGTTGATATGGAGAAAAATCAGTGGTAGTCTTAACAGTTGTTCTATATGCCCACAAAGCAGGATATAACATGATGTGCCAATTATTCTTGCTTTGTACGATGGTTCGTTGGAGAATGGATTTGAGTGATTTATTCACTACTTCTACCTATCCATTCACTTGAGGGTAGTAAGAAGAGGAATTCTCTTGATTGTACCCTAACTTTGATGCCAACTCTTCCATCATATGGTTCTGAAAGTGCGAGCCATGGTTAGTGACAAGCTCTTTCAGAATTTCAAACTGAGTAATAATTTGGTTGAATATGAAATGGGCGACTGTCTCACCGTTGGATTTAACTATAGGCATAGCCTCATCCCATTTCATGAAGTAATCAACAGCCACTATAATATGATGGTGCCCCCTAGCCAAAGCTGGGTTGCAATCCATAAAATCGAGCCCCCACTTAGTGGAGGGACCGACGGTGATAATGGGATGTAACGGGGTAGGTTTTGAGTGCATATTATGTGCGAACACTTTGCAAGGGCGGCACCTCTTGAACGCATATACACAATCCTTAAAGATCGATGGCCAGAAATAACTTGCTCTTAAAATATTTTGAGTTGTAGAAAGCCGAGATAAATGACCACCACATGCCCCTCTATGGAAATCATTCAGCACTACCTCATCCTCTTCATGAGTTAAACAACGTCATAAAATGGAATCTACCCCATGGCGGTACAAAGTGTTATCCACTATGAGGTAGTTCTTAGAGACGTGACGTAATCATCGTCGTTCATCTTGTNTAAATATATTATGATATCCCCATACCATGGGTCTAAAGTTGAGATTAAGAAGATGTGTTCATCAACAAACGTATCTTCACAAACCAACTCCTCGGCCTTGCTCGAGAAATTCGATATAAGTTCTGCAAAAATTAAAGACTTCTTCGATTTTGCCGAAACAAATTCAAGATTGAATTTTTGCAGAATGACAATCCATTTATTATATTTTTCCCCAATCATCCTTTGAGTGAGGACGAATTGAAACTGATTGACATGGGCTACAACCAAGGTCTAGCGAAGGAGAATATAATGTCTCAATCGCTGAACTGCATGTACGGTGGCTAAAGAAACCTTCTCGACATGAGAATAACGAATCTCTGCATCAATAAGGTTCTAGATTAGATAGTATATGACATGCTCTTGGAGCTCCTCATCCTCTTGAACCAAAACCATACCAATCGTCTCCATGGATGCGGCCACATATAATAGAAAATCACGGCTATAGTCTGGGGGACTAATCACCGGGGCTGATGCTAGGGCTCGCTTGAGTGCATCAAAGGACTCCTGGGCTCGCTCATCCCAACAAAAAGGGTTTTCCTTCTTTAATTGACGCATGAAGCCTCTAGTCAAATTGGAAAAGTTGACAACAAATCTCCGTAAGAAGTTTTCCATGTCTTGTAAACATTGAAGATGATGAATATTCCTTGGGGGAGACAACTGAAGTATTGCCTCAACCTTTAAAGGGTTGACTCTTATACCCTCTTTAGAAATGATGAATCCTAACAAACGACCTAACTTCACAAAAAAGATGCACTTATGAGGATTTAATCTAACCAAATAATGCCGACATCTTTCGAATACCAATCTCAAGTGATAGGGATGATGCATTCTCATACGAGAATGAGCAGCAAGGATGATCCAAAAATAATTCGATAATTGACTTGAGATCATGGAAGATCAAGGTCATTTCCCAATGAAATGTAGCTCCAACTTTTTTAAGGCCGAAAGGCATTTTTCAATATGCAAAAGTTCCCCAAGGACAAATAAATGTAGTCTTATGTTGGTCCTCAGGTTTAATTTGTATCTGATTATATCTGGAAAAGCCGTCCATGAAGGAAAAAACCTCACTACCCGCACACTCATCCAAAATATGATCAATAAATGGTGTGGGGAAATTGTCCTTAGGACATGCATGATTTAAATCACGGAAATCAGTACATATTTGGATCACTCCCTGCTTCTTATCCACCGAAACAAGGTTTGAAACCCACTCCGTCAAGGGAACATGATAGATGAAACCGGCTTTCAACAGTTTCTTTATCTCTGCCTTAATCGCAGGTGCTTTCCTAGGATTCACCACATGCAAGCATTGTCAAACAGGCTTAGCGTTGGGGTAAGTCTTAATCTTGTGTTCGACAATACGAGGGTCGATACCTAGCATTTCGTCGTAAGACCAAGCAAAAATATCACGAAATTATTTAAATAGCTCGGTGTATTCTAGAATCTCAGCATGGGAACATTCTGCCCCGATATAGACATTCTCTATCATGCCAGGATCGCGAGAGATGTTGATAGAAATCGTTGAAGATATGTTCGCCATGTTTCCATAAGCCATTTGACTAAGAGAGCTTAATGGAACCATAGGAATACCAACTCTCTCACTAAGAATCACCCTAAAACCCTCATGCTCCAAGCGGTCAAGATCAGGAAGAAAGTATGATCTATGATGGAGTTCCTCCCATGGTGGCTCAACTCTGACATAGCCTCAATAATCTCTTCATCCGAAGGGAAAACCGTATCAAGGCAGTCATGGGTGTGAGAAGACTGTACTGCCCATGCCGACATCACATAAGGGTCCTCCTCCTCTGTCCACAAAGAGGAGGGACTAGGATCTGCAACACACTTGAGATTAGCTTGATAAGCTATCATAGTTGTAGGAAATGACACGTCTGTCACGATGGGCTCACTCGGAGTACTTGGTGTAGGAAGAATCCAAGGATCTTCCATATGAGTCGTGCGAAAAGACACCGATCTCATAGATGTCGAAGCCTCACCGAAACTAGATCCTATAATAAGAATCAGTGTAGGACAACTAAATATTCCCATGAGGGATGGATACATGACTACACCCACACTCCGAGTTTCCAGCTGAGAGTGTTCAACGATCGGGATCGAAGCTCCCAAAGATGCGGTAACAGACAGATTCTTGAATGTCATTTGATCAATTGTTACTATCTTCCCGTTATGTGGAAAGCATACAAAACGGAACAGGGAAGAAGCAACAGCTTGCATACTGTACATCCAATTCCTACCCAGCAAGATATTGTAGTCAAGGGGCACATCAACCACCTTGACCTATATCGCAACAGTCTTCCCTCCCAAACGAACTTTAAGGGAAGGAAGGATACCGTGCGGCCTAAATGATCTCCCATTGAACGCAGTTAACATGGTCACTGATTTAGATAGCTTAGGGGAACCTAGACCCTTCCAACACGATAAAGACATCACAAAAGCGGCAGCGCCTTCGTCAATCATAGTGCGCTTGACGGTCATATTAAGACATTCTATGTGAATCAAAAGAGACACATAGTAAGGCAAGTGAGGCTAAATTCCTACGGTTGCAAATTTAATCATGGAGGAAGAATCATCATCATTCACACCAAGGGAAGAAATAAGCACCTTCCTTTGCGAAGGACAACTCTGAAGCACTTCCAATGTAGACATCGCACAAGGAGTATGGCACAAATCCTCGACAATTGAATAGTTCTGGGAGGCTCGGGAATTTGGATTGTGCCTCGAACACTGAATGACTCCCTTAGGAATGCGAGGTGTAGCTTCAAGTGTATCCATAGGTTTCTCAATATGCAAAGGGGACCCTGGTGGATCAGGCTCTTTGCCTAGTCTAGGTTGTGATGAACCATAATCTTTCTCATGGGTCACAACTTTCGTAGCATGTACCATGTTAATGCAACCACGACCACTACCCTCCAACGGATCTTGATCACCACCAGACTAGTCATGGGACCTCAAGTTCATATTTTGAGGTAACGGGTTAGTTAGCAATGCTGGGCCCTGTGCCAAGAATCTCAAGGCCTCATCAATACGAGGGCACAAGTAAGTGAGGTGATCGTCCTTACACAAATTGCAAGGGAACTTAACTTTACATTTAGCTTGCTTGTCCCCCCAAGAATTTCATCCATTCTTGTCATTACTATTAGCATTCTCATTCTTATTCCCACCCTTACGATTATTCTTACCCTTTTTTCCATTCCGTCCGGGCTGCTGGTTACCCTTCTGGTCCGATGATTACACTGAAAGTACACTCGTCATTTGGGCAGGTTGAGACAAAGCCGTATCTTGTCCCGAAGCAGATTGGTTGATTGACAATTGACTAACTTGTTTTGCAACCGAATCCACAGGTTTCGTACTTGCACAACCAACAATGCCATCGGCATGTGGTCCAGGTTTGACTTTGGGATTGAAACTAGAACATGGAGCATTGGGAGTAAGCTCATATAACAAACCAGACTGAGCATAGATCAAGTCTAGTTCCTGTGCCCTAAAAATTGTTTGTTCCTCATTCTGCACTCCGGATGTAGAAACATCCTTCTATATATGGAAATACTACTTGAGGAACCATTAGAGGAGGAACTTCGATGGTATAAAGGCTTTAATTAACCTCTTCTGTCTACGCCACTCTTGGATATGATCCGAGATATGCGTGGCTTTATCCTGCCGAAATGTCGAAAAGAGTTCAGTACCAATTTCATAATGCACTGGTAGCTGGAAATTGTTAAGAAAAGTCATCGCAAGGTCGTTGAACAAAGTGAATGCCCCCCTATGTAGCTCTATGTACCATTTCGTGGTAGGTCCTGTAAGGGTGCATTGAAATAGCCTTAAACAGATGGAGTCCTGATGTAAGGAACTCAAAGAGCACCATAGGTGAAACGTAGTAATATGTTCGCTCGGATCCTCTCCCGGTTTTCCCTCGAACATAGGTATGTCCAAGGGAAGCTTAGTAGGGACAGCCAGCCAAGCCGGGTCATGAGCTACAGGATCATTCGTTAATCTTGACAAGTCAGGAAGATTAAGTGTCGTGAGGAAAGGGAGCCTAGGATTATGAGGTCGATGGACCGCTCCCTAATAGGTCTGATCTGTATAGGTATGATTACCACCATGGCCTTGGCCATAGTTCCCTCCTCCCGTATGACCCGTATAGGGTGGCATAGGAGCTACGAAGCCGTAATTAGGAGAGTAAGTAGGTGGTTGATACCTGCCCCCATAAGGTGAAGAACCTTGTCCATACTGCATCTCATAATAGGGCCCATAAGTCATCGCATGAGATGTCCCATGAGACACTCCGTAAGTAGGAACATACGTTCTGGAAGTAGGAATATACATTCAGGAAGTAGGAATATGACCTCTAGAAGTATGAGCATGACCTCCTGAAACAACGGGTGGTACATGAAACTGAGACACATTCGGTCTAGTAACCACAGTACGAACATGACTCGTAGCAACGTTTCGGCCCGAAGGACCACGTGAATAAGGTGGAGGGTGAACATTTGAAGAAGTAGGGATAGAGGACGGAGGGACCTGTGTAATAATGTACGTACTATTCCATATAGTCACTCGTCTCGGGTCTGGTATCCTAATAGGATCACTAACCCTAGAACCAGGAGGAATATGTGATGTAACTTCCACCACCAGGATGGAAGGTGCAATATGACTAGTGCTCCCAAACCTCTCCGCATGGTAAAGAATGAGAGTGCCCCTAGGCATAGTGTTAGGCTCAAACTCAGATTCGACATGAAATGCCAAATCATGTGTGGGAAAACCAGACATACCATAACTACCATAGGTAGTGCTTGCGGGTTCAAAATGAGTCTAAGCATCCTTCGGCATTCCATACCAGTAATGCGTCAATGGGGAATCAACCTTGGAGTGAGTAGGTCTATCATGAAAGGTTCCTATCTCAAAAATCATGAGACCTAACTCAGCCAAGTCGGGTGAAGGATCGTAGGTAGGAGTAAACTCCCCATTGTCTACACGAAAGGGAGAAGGTGGCTCAGGAATACTTTCTATATGGTATCCCATGGTGTGTGAATCAATGTGCAAAGTAGTCCGCCTAGACTGTCTAGGTCTCTCTCCCAAAGGAGGAGGAGAAGTAGAAGGTGGAAGTCTTACTAAACAACGAGAACGACGAGGAGCTGCACCTGAATCCACAATGACTCAAAAATTAGAAAAGACTCTCTATTTATGCAAACCCTAGGCAAGATATCGTGCACAGAGAAATCACCAATAAAATCTAAAGCCAAATGCAAGCAATCAAGGGAAGGATAAGTGAGCTCCTAAATGAAGCAGGTATGTCTCTCCTAGGAGACGCTTTAGACTCCCATACACAACAAGCAGAGGTACACAACCAATTATTGTGGCCCTCAAATTCAACGCGTAAAGCGAATGTGCTGTCTGACCCCAACCTGGCTGAGACACCCACAGAATAACACTTGCAAAGTACCCCCTCGATATCCTAGGTAAGGACACTAAGGTCACCTCAATATAATCAATGCTCAGGAAGACAGTCGCAGGCGGGATTGACCATATGGGTAGGGTAGCAAAGCTTGAAACTATCGAAAGAGCCCCCAGATACGAATAAAATCCTGGAAATATCTCCGGTGCTACTCAGTTATGACTAGGGGTCATCCCAATCAATAACCTCTCACACTGACTCGTGCTTAACTCCCTTTTGAGAGGAGGATCCTGAGAAACACTGGTTATAATAAGGATTTCACACACTCACCTGGACAGACACATACATGTTGTTGTTTAGTGGTCTTGGAGAATTTACTCACAATGAACTATTCCAAGACCCTAAAACCTAAGCTTGTTGGTGCACCCAATAAAATAAAAGAGTGTATTTCATTTTAATTAAGCGTTGATTTTAATTGGATTTATCACTCAAAAGAGGGATATGGCCGTGCAACTAATGGTTTTATGACACAACATGAAGTAAAATGCACACCTAACAATCAATACAAATGCATTGTGTCCATGAAAACAGGGTATTCTACTACGTGAAATGCACAATTTTTATTCAAATGATGAATGCAAGCTTTCCTATATGAAATCCTAACTAATCTCCAAAGCAAATCTAGTGCAAGTACAATGCAAAATGCAAAATGCAATGCATGATGATAAGCAAATGTTTTTGTATTTTTTGAAATAAAATGAGATACAAAAAGCAAAAGAATGATTCTACAACCCCTAGACTCTACAAGCACACTCAAACAACACTCAAGCAAAGCACTAAGGTAAAAGAAATCTAATGCACTAATCCCAAACAAAAAATCGAAAATGCCATGACAAGAACCTTCTTAAAAAAATTTAGCCAAAAAAAATGTCTCTGGTCAGAAACAGGGGTATAAACAGAATCAGGCAGTGCCAAAGGAGACTCAACAATCATCAAATTTCACCCAACAACCATTTAAATTCCACTAAAAGGAAAAACTAAAGGCATACGTGACTATTCGCAGTAAACCCGCGTGTATACGCAAAAATCGTAGAGAAACCCGTGTGTATACATGACTATGAGTTAAAAACTCGCGTATAGGAAGAAAGGTGCATAAAATCAAGGCAAAGAGACAAGCCACAGACAAGCTGAGACAAACTTCACAAAAAATCAGACACTACTAGGCAAACATGCCCCCAGACCTGACACAAAAACAAGAGAGAAAGAGCAATTCAAAGTCATTGAAAGCCGATAGAACAACCCCCAAAGGACAACTACTAATAACTCCCCAGCGGAGTCGCCAAATCTATTACGAAGAGAAATTCCCATGGCTTGGGGTACCACAACAGACAGCTTGATTCCAGAAATCAATCTTTTCCAATATGCAATAGAAAATAAATGTCTAACACTAAAGTATCATACCTCCTACCTTATTCCAGACAGTTGAAGTAGATCCCCATTGAGCTTTCCAACTTTAGCTTGAATTGATAAATTACTTCCTCAACAACAAGTAAACAATACAAGAATACTATATATCATGGTGTTAGATCTATTCTAGCATATATAATCAATAATGTATAAGCATTTGAAAACATCCCATGGATAATATATTCATTCAAACACACATTATTGGATAGGAAAATATATTTCTATTAATATTAATCAGGGATTACAATAGATACAACCTCTGTCAGCATGTCTGCGAACTGGAGAAACTGAATCCCCCACTTGGGCCTCCACCACCTCAATCCTCCATCTCTTGATAGAAAGCTCACAATCAAAAGGAAAGCTTGGGAAGAACACAAAAGTGCTCCAAGGGACAAAGGGATGCAGACTCAAGCATAAGTTTCAACAACAATGGACTATAGTTTCTTTGCTCTCAATTCTCTCATATGCCTTCAATGTACCATAGAGTTCCTTATATAGCTTTTCAAAGGGGTAATGAAGGTGGAATCTGAGCGATCTCAAGGCATAGGGAAGGCCAAGAGTCAAGTGAGTCAGATCCATGTCAAGGAAAACTCCAAAAGGATTTGGATTTTGTACACATCCCGATGTACGTGGTTTTAGGGGTCAAACCCACGTATATACGCGATTAAGGGTTTAAAAGTCACGTGTATCATTTTTCACATGTTTTTAGGGATGATCAAGGAAACATCAAAGAACAAAAAATGGTCCACGGAGTCTAAGGAGTCTGCAGTGGGATAGGGGAAGGCCATACAAAGTGTGATTTACCTGGAGTGGTAAAATAAGCTATAACATCACTTCGATCAAGTTCATATCTCCAATCAATAACTAGTTGTTATGGATTTTTATAGGTTTCAATGCTGCCGAAGTTACTGCTTCCACTTTATATTCACAATTATCACCATCTCTAGCCTATGCGCTCATAACCATATGCATTTTGATCTTTCATCCTGGGAAAAGCATGAGCACCCTCCTACAATGCCACTATTTGCAAAGGTCACTGGTTTTTGCACATCAACATTCCTCACACTCTCCAAAGGAAAACTGAAGCAAACATTAGAATAAGTGATTAAACTTTGCAAGGAGGTTTACTTGTTGCAAATGTCATTGTAGAGCAGGGGTTGAACGATACTTTCAATCCATAGATCCAAAGTTGATGTGTTTTTTTGGCCATGCATTGGATGCATTTGATAAGTTTACGTGGAGGCACATTCGAATGGTCGGTTCTTGAGGGGATGCAAGGCCCTCATCTGTGGCTGTCTCCGGTCACCGTCTTGAAGAGTATTGATCATATTTTGGTACCGGTCGGAGTCGATGATTTGTTCAAGAAGTGGCGACTACGACCGGCTTTCGGGCCAAGTCATCGACTTCGTAGACTACTCCATTTATAAAACTAAACAACTTATACGATAATTATTAAAAAATATAATATATACCTAATTAACATAATTTATATAATAAAATAATAAAAATAAAACAAAAATATATATAACAAAAACAAAAAAACCTATATAATTTATATATAAAAAAATCTATATAATTTATATAATAATAAAAAAATAAATATATTCTGCCACCCAACTCTCCACCCACCTTTGTTAGGGCATGATGGCAGATTTTCCTGATGACTACTCAGCTCGTTGGCACCAAATAGCTTGTCCAAACTGTGATATCGTTGAGGAGATTGGTATGGATATTTACCATGGTTGATGGTTTACAATTTCGGTATTACCATCGCTGCCAAGATAAAACAACACCGGGGAGAACTTGGAGGCTCGTGAAGAGACAGGCCACGAATTCTGCAGCTCTAGAGTCAACATCTCCTTCTTTCCTTACAAAATACCTGGTAAGTTTCTTGGTTCAGTGTGAATTGATAATTTTTTCCCGATTATAATACTGAAAGTTTCTTGGTTTAGTGCGAATTTGTAATTTTTTCCTGAAAAGTAGGTAGCTAGGTTAAAATTTAGCTCGGGCATTGACATTGACCCTAGGCATCGAATCAACTCCTGACATCACCTTGTCTTGTGTGCTCGATCGTCTATGCGGCAGGTTACTAGCTCGTGGGTCTTAAGCTGTGTCGATCCAACCGACCATCTGCAAATTGATCTAGAACTAGAGCACATGGCTTTGATTTCTTAATAGCCACATCCCACCTAATACCCACCCCATTGAACCCCTCCATAGTTTTCCTAGATCCAAGTAGAATGAAATCTGTAGAATGGAAACTCCATGTTGAAAACACCATTTTTGTGAGGACGCTCTAGTACAATACACAGTTGCCACAAATATTGATTCCATGAGAGGGGCGCACTCCCTATTTACTGTCCAAGTCGTGTGGTACTAGTCTGTAATTCATCTCTGCTATTCAAGTTGACTGTGTGGTACTAGCTTGCAGCTGAGGGGTATGCAATTTGGGAGGTGTTGTAGACAATTTGAAGTTTGAGTAGCTTGATTTAATGTTGTTTTCCCATACGTCTAGTTCCAGGGGTCCTCAAAAACTAAATAGATTCTCCCACTTGAAATGATGAAGGCAGTTGAACAGGTTATGTGAGGAACACTATTAGTAGAATATCTTATTCTGCTCCAAGAAATTCGACTGTGAGGCCATAAACAAATACAGTTGGTAGTTGTGGCAAGTGATGAGACTACAATGCCAAGATCAGTTCCACACCGAATGATACTTGAAACATTTCAGTGCTATCAGTCAGCCCAAATGAATAATATTCTTACAATGATCTCATCAAAGAAGACATCCCTTGTATATATTTTTCTCAATTAAAACTGGCCGCAATCCAAAAAAGTTATGAATCCCGACACAAAAATGTCCTTTCCTTCAAGGACATATTCCATTAGCATGATTCTCACTTTGCAAACTTATTTCTTCCGTGTGGCTCTTTTGGAATATACGTATTCTTTAGGGTAAACTATGGTTCTTAGAAGACCCTGTGTTATAATCATCCTGAGTTATGTATGTTTCTTCAACCATACTTTCAAATGTCCGTTTACATTATTTGTTGTTCAATTCAAAGTCATGCCTGTGGTAAACTGAGCTAGAGGAAGAAATTGCTTTGGCCCAAATAACATAAATTTTCAATAAAACTAAGAATGTAATGCCACCCAAAAGGATTAAACTCAATACAATTGCAATAGAGATTCCAACTACTGCTCTCTTTGTTAGTTGATTCCTTCTAGTTCTTGAAGATTCCAGTGAAACCTGTGAGCAGGGAGCCAACAAATTTCCGAAGAGTCCAGGATTTTCGACAAAAGAGATCCAATTCCATTTGGAAGCACTCAATGGCAACTGTCCTTGGAGAAAATTATTGGACAAGTTCAACATAGCCAAGATTCTAAGATCCCCAATTTCATCAGGAACTTGACCGTTAAGTTGATTATTGGACAGATTGAGAAATTCGAGCATCATTAAATCCCGAAGTGAAAAAGGAATACTTCCAGACAAAAAATTACCACTCAATTTTAGCATGACTTGTAGATTGCCAATATTTCCAATCTCCATTGGAATTGAGCCTGTCAAAGAATTGTATGAGAGCCTCAAGTCATAAATTTTTTCACAGTTTTTGATAGAAGAAGGGATTAGTCCAAAAAATTTATTCTTCTGCAAATAGAGAACATTCAAGGAAAAAAGGTTCCCCAACTTCCTTGGTAAACTACCCCAAAGCTTATTATTGTCAAGAGCAAGAGTGAGTAAACTGTTACAATTCCGAATCCGGGATGTAATTGTTCCATTAGATTCATTGAAGGAGAGTTTTATCTCTCCAAGCCCGCATAAATCACCAAACCATCCAGGGATAGGTCCAGAGAAATGATTATTATTCAGATCTAGGTGACTCAGATGCTCGCACTTATCAAGCTCTGCAGGTAACCCACTAGTGAGCTTATTCCAAGATAATTCCAATACATTGAGCTCCAACATCTGGCCAATCTCTTTAGGAATGTTGTTGTTCAAGACATTCCTACCTAGTTGGAGACAACTTAAACCTCTGGAATCAACCAATTGGGATGGGATTTCCCGTGAAAAAAATATTATTTGTCAAGTCCAATGTTTTGAGAAAACTTGAACCACAAAGAGGAATTATGCTTCCATTCAATTTGTTGTTCCAGAAATTGACATTACTTAGGTTTTTCAAATGAATCAGGTCTCTAGGAAGAAGTCTTTCAAGGAAATTATTATATAGAAAAATCATATGCAAACCTTCCAGAATTCCAAAAGGTTGTGGTATTGTTCGAGAGCTTATTGCAAGGAGATTAATTTTTTGATTTCTTCTCCAATACTTCGCTTAACTCTTTGTCTTGAAAAAAAATATAAATATAAATTTGTTTTCTTGAGTGGATTGCTTCCCCGATAGCTTCAACTCTTTACACATTGTTTGTGTTTGTTTGGATAAATGTCCTATTTTTTTTCCATGAAGGTTAAGGCATATATACATTATATATGCTCCGATGGCTAGGAAGTGAAAGCTGTATGAGAAATCCGCTAGCAATTGTCTTAATTTAGCAGTGGATTTCTTTTCAGGTTGTTTTCCAATGGAATGGCCTGAACCAATCTAGAGTGACTAGTGTCTTGCAGAGAGCAGCATCAATTGTGTGCCTTTGAGATACATGAGACCTAATGATGAGAAACCCTTAGAACAAAATCTTGTGGAAGAGGAGATACCCATCATAGATATCTCCGGTCTCTGTGACGAACAACGGAGAAAGACTGTGGAGGAAATATCATATGCTTATAGAGACTGGGGATGCTTCCAACTGATAAACCATGGATTTTCTCCAGAGATTCTCTTTTCCAGATGTGAGGTATCGAGAGAGTTCTTTGATTTTCCATTAGAGGAGAAGCAGAAGCACACAAATGATCCTCTAACTTATGTTGGATATGGCAGTCGAATTGGTGTGCATAAAGGCGCTATTCTCGACTAGGGGGATTACTTTTTCCACCACTTTTTTCCTCTTTCCATATGAGAGGAGCACAAATGGCCATCCAAACTAGAGGAATATAGGTGATGAAATAATAGTCAGTGTGCCCCGTTTTATTCAATGACGCAATTTCATGCTTTTATTTGGACTAATTAGTTTCAATAGCATGCCTACATAGTTTGTGGTTGGATCTGGTCAATGGAGATTGAAATATAGTTATAAAATGGAGCTGAAGCAGACAATACCCTAGGAAACTTTCACTGCAAGCCTCCTAAAAAACCTCTTGTATTGCAGTCTCATATTGAATACAATAGGGTAGTTTTTCAAATTCAACTTTGGGACCGTAGATGTTGACATGCACCCTACACAAAATCCATTATCCCTCTTATTCCAATAGGATGAGCTCTCACCATTCTTGATTTGCAGATATCTAGGATGAATCCAAATCCTCACATTAGCTCACCTAAAAAAGCTTCATTGCTTCTCTGCACAGGCTGGTCTTCATATGACTTCTGTAATAGGGACAGCATGTCTACAGAATTCCTTCATTCATATCCCTATATAGTAGGCTTTGATTTTTCCAAATGTTGCTCAAAATTTGTCTATAAAGTATGCACAGTAAAATGCAAAACAGTCCCTAATGTGCTGCCTTAGCTGCCGAGGTAGGCCAGCAAGCTCACACAAATTTGCATTGTTGGAAATAATGCTTGCAAATGCATGTAAATGCATTTTGAGGTGTAATATGACCTATGCCTACTATTCTTATGGTTACATCTAGAGCTTGAATAATCTTAGTCTCTTTCCCATTTTTACCTTACGGACATTGTGTCACATACATGGAGTGAAAATTAACATTATCTCCTTGGGAATCTCTGATTTTCCATGGACTATATTGTAATGGTTTTTCACTGAAATAGTTTACTGCTAACATTCTACTCTGACATGATGAACTGTTATTTGTTGAGTTCATTATAGGTGAATAAATTTTTTTTTTCACAATTATTTGGGATGCATTATTAGGAAATTACATCTTGCAAAGTGGTAAATGATGCATGGAACTTTATGTAGAGCAGGTCCATCTGCTCTAGCTGATGTAGGTGGTGAACATAATGGACAACCATCAAATGGCTAGAGAGGGTTGTGCAGCATTGCATCATACATGCCTTACTTGAATGTGGTAAAATATGTTGTGGTCAAAAGAATTATTGGTTCTTTTTATCCACACCAAGTAGACTTTATTGAAAAGATTTCCCATAATTTTGATATGTAAGTTTAACCAATGCTTCTATAAGATTCTGCAATGTAGATATTTTTTTGAATGATTAAAGTGTTTGCAGATTAGTTCAATTAAAATGGATTTTTATATAGTTTTCTTTCTCTTATTTAAATGGTAATGATGGTTTTTCCCCCATATTTGTGTATGATTTCTGGGTATTGTCATCTTAGCATAAGGATCATGTATTTCAAAATTCCAAGTTTAAGGATTTTTTTTCACCAAATTCTAGGTTAGTAAAGATCATTATTTTGTATGTTTTTAATGTCAATAGTTGGAACAATGTTTTGGTAGGCCAGTCTTTGCTCTTCAATACACCTAAATCAAACCTTTCAATAAACTGTTTGTGAGTAGCTATCATCGATTTCATCCATTTTTTAGTTTGAAAAAAAAAAGACATATATTCTTCAGGTTCATACAATTTAGAAAAATATACATACCCACAGCTAAAGATTAGCATGTATTTGTAACTAGTGTACCGTATTCTTTTCCTTTTCTTTCCAGTTAAGGATATGGATAGGGACAAAGTTCCATTATTCATTGTACCACCTACCCTGCACTATGGTTTCCTTGAAAAAAATAGTTGCTTCTGCTTCTTTTGATGCTTTCTAACTAATGATCGACAATTGCTCTTCTAAATGACTATTATGCTTTCTTGTTTGGTATAATTATTGTCATTGGATCCTGGAAAATTATTTCCAAATTAAGTATTTACTTGAATTTCCCTGATCCTTTTTAAAATGGCCTCCACAAATTTTGATCAATTTTGAGAGAACTCACTCTGGAGTCTTCTTGAACAACTAACTAGCTCCAAATGAACTGACTGTGCTTGACTGTGGTTGCTACTAAAGAAAAATCTTGTGGGTGTGGGTATGGTGGGGTGATATTTTGGGTTGGAACAATATTTTGGTAGGACAGTCTTTGCTCTTCAATACACCTAACTCAAACCTTTCAATAAACTATTTGTGAGTAGCTATCACCGATTTCATCCATTTTGTAGTTTGAAAAAAAAAATACATATATTATTCAGGTTCATACAATTTATAAAAACATACATACCCACAACCAAATATTAGCATGTATTTGTAACTAGTGTACCGTAGTATTTTCCTTTCCTTGCTAGTTAAGGATATGGATAGGGCCAAAGTTCCATTATTCATTGTACCACCTACCTTGCACTATGGTTTCCTTGAAAAAAACAGTTGCTTCTACTTCTTTTTATGCTTTCTAACTAATGATCGGCAATTGCTCTTCTAAATGACTATTATGATTTCTTGTTTGGTATAATTATTGTCATTGGATCCTGGAAAATTATTTCCAAATTAAGCATTTATTTGAATTTCCCTGAACCTTTTTAAAATGGCCTCCACAAATTTTGATCAATTTTGATAGAACTCACTCCGGAGTCTTCTTGAACAACTAAATGGATCCAAATGAACTGACTATGATTGACTGCGGTTGCTGCTAAAGAACAATCTTGTGGGTGTGGGTATGGTGGGATGAGATTTTGGGTTGGAAGAATCTTTTGGTAGGCCAGTCTTTGCTCTTCAATACACCTAAATCAAACCTTTCAATAAAATGTTTGTGAGTAGCTATCACTGATTTCATCCATTTTGTAGTTTGAAAAAAAAATACATATATTCTTCAGGTTCATACAATTTAGAAAAACATACATACCCACAGCTGAAGATTAGCATGTATTTTTAACTAGTGTACTGTAGTATTTTCCTTTCCTTTCCAGTTAAGGATATGGATAGGGCCAAAGTTCCATTATTCATTGTACCACCTACCCCGCACTATGGTTTCCTTGAAAACATCCAAAATTTTGAAGTAAGGACACCATGAGAACAATATATAGAAACATCATGAAAACATCCAATATGGTGTATTCATAATCCCGTCATCAGTTTTGGTTTATAATCACTATTCCCAAGCATACAAGTTACAGGTTAGAACCTAAGTACCTTCTCATCATTGTTGAGGTTGTTGATATATTGTAATAGTGGCTCTGCATAGTGTGCAATTGAATTGACCTATTCTGTATAGGCTGCCATGTTTATCCCATTGGAGGTGAGATCCAGGGCATCCACTCTGTGCCCCTTCTGCTTAAGCAGAGTTACAATTTTATACCAACACCAGGCTCCATGCCTAAGTCCATGAACAACACAAAGTGCTATTGGCTTGCTTCTCCTTCTTGACCAATTTCAGGAGAAAAAACTCAGATCTCCTCATTATGAGATTCCATAATTGTTCTCCTGCAAATAGTAAACTCAAAACCAAAAAAGAAAATAGAAGAGTTTGCTGAATTTTTGGGATTGGATTACCTGTACATGAATATAAAAAAGGGGCAGCATGACACCAATATTTCTAATCCATTGCAACATCATCATAAAAGTAGACCAGAATACTTACTACAGTGCCCAAGGCAGGCAAGTTCATTGCCTTAGCATAAATCTAGATTTGATTCATACACTTTTGTGGGAAGTTATCTGGTTGGCATGTATGCAAAATGTGGGTGTATAAAAGAGGCAAGTCATTTTCCAATTTGCCTCAACGGAATTTGGCTGCATGGAATGCAATGATTATAGGATGCACACAACATGGGCTAGTAAAGGAGGATCTAGAGCTCTTTTCAGAAATTGAGCTACCAGGAATGAAACCAAATGATGTCACATTCCTCTGTGTTCTCTCTGCATGCAGCCATGCAGGGCTATTTGATGAAGGTTA
Source organism: Pseudotsuga menziesii (assembly GCA_001517045.1). NCBI lineage: Eukaryota > Viridiplantae > Streptophyta > Pinopsida > Pinales > Pinaceae > Pseudotsuga > Pseudotsuga menziesii. The sequence goes on along the minus strand of LPNX010223085.1, from coordinate 487,859 downwards.
GCATTACTTCAATTCTATGAGTCGAGATTATGACATTACATCAAGAGGGGAACACTGTGCCTGCATGGTTGATATTCTTGGCTGCTCTGGACGGTTGCAAGAAGTAGATGAGTTTATCAAACAAATACCATCTGAACCAACAACATCCATGTGGGGTGCTTTACTTGGAGCCTGCAGAATGCATGGCAATATGGAGCTGGGTAAACTTGTTGTAGAGAAATTTTTTGAGTTGGATCTGCACAACTCAGGAACTCATGCGTTGTTGTCTAACATATATGCTGCAGCTGGAAGGTGGGAAGATGCTTCCAAAGTAAGGAATATGATGAGAGAATGTGGGGTGAAAAAAGAGGCAGGACTTAGCTGTATCAAAGTCAAAAGCAAGGTGCATACCTTTGTTTCATATGACAACTTGCACCCTCAAGCAAAATAAATCTATGCGAAGTTAAAAACATTGAATGAGCAGATGAAGGCAGCAAGATATGTTCCTGAAACAAAATTTGCACTTCATGATGTGCAAGAAGAACAGAAGGGAGCCCTTCTTTGCTTCCATAGTGAGAAGCTGGCAGTTTCCTTTGGGATTATTAGTACGCCCATGGAGAAAACTATAAGGATCATGAAGAATCTACGAATGTGTGGTGATTTCCAGAATGCCATTAAGCTCATATCCAAGGTTGTCAAGAGAGAAATTGTGGTAAGGGATACAAATCGTTTCCATTGTTTCGAGGATGGAGTTTTTCCCTGCAGGGATTATTGGGGAAAGTAAGTTGAATAAGTAGCAAACTAATCAATGATCTTTTGTGGGTACTCTAGGTTCACATATGTGTTGAGGCTGTGATTATGGCAGATAATTTTGACAAGAGACCCCCCCTAAGTTTTGAGTTGTAAATTTCAATGTAAACCATGATTTTCGAGTGGAATATTTTCCTAGATAATATCCTCATTGGGAATTTTTTTTGTAAAATTAGAGAGCTCCAAAATGTTAGGAAGTCTTCCTATTTATGTATTTTCCTCTTCTTCTAGTCTGCATGATAGCAATTGCTCCTACCAAAGGATGAGGAGATCACAAATACAAATCTTTGAAGTTATCTTTTTACGCATAGTAGCCTAGACCTCCACATACTATCAACTTAATCGTGTTCTGGTATGGATGAGAATTCCATGAATACTTGCACCTATTCCAGACAGGACAGTCTCCTATGTCAACCTGCTCAAATCACAGGTCGATTCCTTATGTATGCTTAAGTGCTTTGGATAATTGATCAACACATCAAAGTGAAAGAAATGTATTTCTTGGCACACACAACACGTGTCCCTCCTGACTTCCTAGTAACTAGGATACAATTTTCTTAAATTGTAGCTACATCATAAAGACATGGTCACCAATGCCTTGTACTTAACTATGTAATGAAGAGTTACAAGCTGCACTAATTCACTTGTAATTTTATTAACATTAATGATGATCCACGTCTATCACTATTTATCGGAGTAGGGAGGCATTCCTTCTAATCAAATTTAATTATATGACTTGAAAATGTTTCTTTTATTTTTGAACAAAAAGACTTAACACTATTATATCCCTTATATTTCCAAAGCATTGGAGGGGTGTAAAACCAAACCATACACCTTAGATTTATTGTCCTCTCATCTGGAAATGCATTTTTAGCAAAAAATCTAGCCATTGTTTTCATTCCTAGATCCAAGATTGAGTGAACTTGTGAATTTGAATATTTTGGATTGTATGGGCTTTCTTTAGAGATTGAGGCTAATTTGGGTAGGTTATAGTGGTGAGAGGATGTATCATTTTGGAGTTTAGTCCCCTTTAAATGATCAGATGTCAATGTTTGGAAGCCAATCTCAGGTATTATACCAGTGAGGTTTGGTTACATTATCATGAACTCCTCACTGAGTTGTTCATTATAAATATGTTTGTCAATGGAGTTCTTAATGTACATTTCAATTGAGTAATATCTAGAAGCTGAGATATAGGGGTTTTAATAAGAGAAAGTATCGGGAATCCTCTATGCCAGTCCAATTATGTTTTTGTTCCCCATACATCAAATATGACAAACCATTGTTTACATTCAATAACTCCATGTAATTCCAACTTCCTTGTCTATTTAGAAACCTGCTAGGAACACGTCTTTTATCTCTCCTTCCCACACTAGAACCACCATGAAAGAGGCTTTTGCTTCTCATAGAAGAAGTTGGTGTTTCTTGAAGAAAGTACACATCAGAGGTTGATCCTTCAGAGCTTGTCAAATTTGATATTTCTGATAGACCAAGTCTGCTGTTATTACTCGGTTCTCCCTTATGCAATGTCACTCTAACCTGCCCAATCGTACCCAATCTAGTAGAGAGATTGCGAGTTGAACTTGGCTGCCCTAATGCAGTAGAATTTGGCTGCACCTTGCATGTCTTCTTCAATTTTGATGAGCTGGAAGCACCCAGTTTAGGAATTGCTGCTACTGACTTTGGCAATAGTGACTTGCTGCTTAAGGGAAATCTAACAATTTTGGAGGATTCCCTTGTGTGGAAATTGAACCCAATGATAGAACAATTACACTCACAACAATTATCAATTGTACATGCAAAATCACTCACAAAAGAGACTGAATATGGAGCTGAACACTAAACTGTATTGAATAAGTGTACAATAGCCAACCCTGTGAAGTCATAGGCTGCCACAATAAATAGTTACATAAGGGATTCGAATGCATGAAGAGGCAATTCGAATCTAGTCAAAAGTAGGCTTACTAAATCTAAGCAAATCCCCCATAGGTGCATAAAGCAGTTTCCAAAACTGTTAAGGAGCTCACGAATTGGCAAAATCAATTAGGAAAGCTAAAAGGTAATGGAAGGACAACTCATACATGCTTTTCATAGGATAAAAGAGTGGAGGATGTGGAGGACAAAAAACTAGTTAACCTCACCTAGTCAAACTTTCCCAATTGCCTTAAAGCACTGAAAAAGCAGGCAATAAAGCAAAAAATGTAGAAGGGTGCTTAGGAGGCTAGGAATAAAGCATATTTGATTCTAGGAGGTTTCCCAAGTGCTCCATGATTCAAAATTAGCATGTTTGACCACTATGGATGTGTAGATGACAACTTGCATAAGGTGGAACATGGAAACTAGGCAAATAAGACAAAAATGGATTAATTAATGTCTAAGGTAGCTAACTATGGGTTGATTATTATAACACCCCCCCTTAAGCCTGACTTATGAGTAATATATCAGAAAATTATAGGGCCTAGCAACAAGGCTTAGTCACCCTTTACATACTGCATGTCCATTTAACCAAGGAAAGAGGTAAAAACCCAGTGGGAAAATCCTCCCTTAAACATGGAATGTAAAACAAAATTTGGAAATATTGTCTTCACTCATGCTTCACAGCATGATCACCAATCCCCAACAATGATTTGAGATTGCTGAATTTCTTCTCACAAAATTCTTTGGTGAAGATATCAGCTACTTGTTTTGAAGATGAACAAAAGAGTAGGTGAATGGTGCCATCATGCACAAGCTCTCTGATGTAGTGCATATGGATCTCAATGTGTTTGGTTCTCTGCTTCTGAACTGGATCATTGCAGATTTGAATGGTACTCTAGTTATCATAGTAGATAGTAGTTGAGTATTCTGATTCGAAGCCACACTCTCCAAGTAACCCCTGCAACCATAAACATTGAGTTGCTGCATTTACAACTCCTCTGTACTCTGCTTCTGTAGATGAGAGTGCAATGGCACTCTACTTCTTGCTTGACCAACTAATTGGCCCTTCTGCAAGAATGAACACATATCCTGATGTGGACTTTCTGTCTGTGTTATCACCTGCCCAATCAATGTCAGTAAATCCAATCAAATCAAGATCATATTTTTCTTTATAGAATATCCCATGTGTCCTTGTTCCCTGAACAAAGTTAAGGATCCTTTTGGCTGCTTTCCAATGGAACTCATGAGGCTGATCCATGTATCTAGAAGCCACACTTACTGCATAAGAAATATCAGGTCTAGTATGTGTAAGATACAACAAACATCCAATCAATTGCCTATACAGTGTATTGTTTACCATAGGTGAAGAATTAGCTTCTTCAAGCTTCACTCCTGAAAGGAAAGGAGTATTTCTTGGCTTGCAATCCTTCATTCTGAATTTGTTCAGAAAATCCAAGGCATACTTGGACTGGTGCACCTTGATTCCATATTTGGTTTGAGCAATCTCAAGCCCCAAGAATTGTCTTAAGAGCCCCAAATCTGTTATGGAGAATGCCTGGTTCATTTCACCCTTCAAGGAAGCAATTTCATCCTTTGAGCTTTGTAATGATAAGGTCATCAGCATATAACACAATGATCATTAATGAACCATTAATCAACTTCAAATAGACATTTGGATCTGATTTTCATCGAACAAAATTCAGTGATAGCAGAAAGCTATCAATCTTGGCATACCAAGCCCTAGGGGCTTGCTTTAGCCCATACAATGACTTTCATAGCCTGCGCAAAAGAGATGGGTTAGTAGAAAATCCTTGAGGCTGCTGCATGTATATCTCTTCAGTGAGATCTCCATTCAGGAAGGCACACTTTACATCCATGTGATGTACCTCTCATTGCTTTGAAGCTGCAATGGCTAAGGCTAGCCTGATGGAGTCCATCTTTGCCACTGGTGCAAAGGTCTCATTGTAATCTATACCATTAACCCGTGAGTAGCCATTGGCTACCAATCTGGCCTTGTACTTCAGAGGTGAACCGTCAGCAGCAAATTTGGTCTTGTACACCCACTTACACTGAACTAGCTTCCTCCCTAGGGGAAGATCAACCAGCTCCCAAGTGTTGCTCTTCTAGAGTGAGCTGAACTCTTCCTTCATGGATTCTTGCAATATTGGATCTCCTGATTCATCTTCATATGTCTAAGGATCTGATTCCACCATCAGATAGAATTTCTCAGCAAACATAGGATCCTTCATGCACAAAGCACTCTCTAATTGAGATCTAGTCCTCCTAGGGTCATTAGGATTTCCAGCTAGCTCTCCTGCTGCATGAATGGTCTTGGATGCCCATTTTTGCCTTGTAGGGATGTTAGGATATGCAATAAAATCATCAGTATCAGACATATCAGAATCATCATGTTCAACTATCTCTTCACTTACATTCAGAGGTTCTGGTGGTGAAGAGGCTTCTCCAACTTCCACTGCTGCTAGGGGTTCTTCTTGAAACTGAACACACATTTCAATGAAGGCTTTGTTTGTGCTCAAATTGATCATATTTTACCCTTTTGAATCTTCAGAGTACCCAACAAATAGAAACTATTGGATTTGGGGCTGCAAAGCCTTTCTCTTTTCTGTTGGAATTCTAGCCCAAGCCCTTGAGCCAAAAATCCTGAAATGGGTCACATCTGGATTGTGCCCACTCCATGCTTTGAAAGGAGTCATACCATAAAGATTTTTATGAGGAACCCTATTCTGGATATAGGCTGCACAGTTTATAGCTTCGGCCCAGTACTTTGGTGGTAAAGTCTTAGCCTCCATCATGCATGTTGCCATCTCCTTCAGTGATCTGTTCTTCCTCTCAGCAACACCATTCTGCTGTGGTGTGTAAGGGATAGAATGCTGCATCTGAATACCTGCATCTGCACAATATTGAATAAACTCAGACTTGACATACTCACCACCATTGTCAGATCTGAGGACCTTGAGTTTCCTCCCAGATCAGTTTTCAACCAAAGCCTTAAAGACTTTGAAGAGGCCAAAAACTTCATACTTGTGTTTCAGGAAGTAAACCTAGAAATACATGGAAAAGTCATATATGAAAGTCAATCCATATTTGGCCTAAATCATGGATATAAGAGGGAATGAGCCAGCAACATCACTATGGATCAAATCAAGGGGTGCAGAGGTTCTCTCATGACTAGCTCTCTCAAATTTATGCTCTGGGTGTTTTCCTAGGATGCAACCTTGATAGAATCCTTTGGAAAATTTTATGTTTGGTAACCCTATGACCATCTCTTTTTCACTAATATCAGAAAGATACTTGTAATTTAGGTGGCCAAATATTTCATGCCAAATCTTGCTTGCCTCATTAGCATGAATCAAAAGAGCAGAGGGGTTTGAGTAGGGTAGGAAGTGTGAGAACATGTATACCTTCGAAGTATGATTTGCAATTCCTTTTGCAATGACTTTACCACTTGAGATCTCTATGATCTCAACTTCATCAGGGGAGAATATGAACTTATTTGGAGACCTTATGTGGGTCATCTGATACACTGATAAGAGGTTAGAGGCAAGACCTGGAACATACAACACATTGCTGAACTTACCATGATCAAGATCAATCCTCCCTTTGCCCAAAATTTCAGTGAGAGAGTCATCTCCCAGTACTATTGGTGGACCTTTTGACATGTCAAGTGAGGTGAATGCCTCCTTGGTCGAAACCATATGTCTTGAAGCTCCAGAATCAATGATGAAACTAGGTGAGCTTGATGTGCCAGCAACCAATGCATGAACTCTCTCTCTGTCTTCTGAACTTGATCCTCCTTCCCTCTTCTTTGAGCTGTTTGGAAGGGAGATGCCATTCTTGTATAGGATTTGGGTCAGCATGTCTATTTGATTCTTCATGTAGGAGCTCTCAGAATGATTGCCCTTACTACAGTATGCGCATTTTCTCATTTCTCCTTTGTTCTTATTCTTCTGGTAGTTCTTCTTGGAACCTTGAGACTCCTCCGGAGACTTGTTCTTGTCTCTCTTTTGCTCAGGTGGATTTTTAGCTTTATTTTTACTTTTTGAATCCACCCTCGAATCTCTAGCAACCAGATCTTGGTCTTTGGATGGTTTAATGGTGCCCATCATCACCAGCTTATCTTGTTCTTGTGTGAGAGATTCCATGAAATCTGCAAGGCTAGGCATCTTCCAGGTTCGAGATGTCAAATTTGTGGCATAGAAGGTTGAAACAAACACTGAATAGTCAGGGCCAAGCTTCGAGAGTATGGCCAAGACTAGCTGATCATCCTTCTTTTCGATCCCACATTGTTTTAGTTGCAAAACAAGTGCTTTGAACTTGGAGAAATAGAGTTCCAGGGATTCAAATCTATTTCAACTCAGGGAGATCGGTTCATTTTCGATTTGATGTCCCCTCATCTCATCTGTCTTTCCAAAAATATCAACAAGCTTCTCCCATACTTCATTCGGTGATGTCAATCCATCAAGATGGAAAAGAAGGTCTCTGGATATGCTTAGACACAAGAGACCATAGGCCTCATCCCTCCTATTGTGCCATTTTATCTTCTCTGCAGCTGCATTGGGCTCTACTTCTATTTCCATAGTCACTCTGTAGAGGCCTTTCGCTCTCAACAGTATCTCCATCTCTGCTTTTAATTCAAAGAAGTTAAGTGGAGTCAAGATGATCTTCTGAGATTGATCCATAGCTCAGAAATTGTCCCGGCAGTCTGTAGAATTCTCCCAGTCAATGATGTCGAACCTACAAAACAAATTTGAAGGAGAGAAATTGATCTACAAAGGCTCTGATACCATGTGGAAATTGAACCCAGTGATAAAACAATTACACTCACAACATTTATCTATTGTACATGCAAAATCACTCACAAAAGAGACTGAATATGGAGCTGAACACTAAACTGTATTGAATAAGTGTATAATAGCCAACCCTATGAAGTCATAGGCTGCCAAAATAAATAGTTACATAAGGGATTCGAATGCATGAAGAGGAAATTCGAATCTAGTCAAAAGCAGGCTTACTAAATATAAGCAAATTCCCCATAGGTGCATAAAGCAGTTTCCAAAACTGTTAAGGAGCTCACGAATTGGCAAAATCAATTAGGAAAGCTAAAAGGTAATGGAAGGACAACTCATACATTCTTTTCATAGGATAAAAGAGTGGAGGATGTGGAGGACAAAAAACTAGTTAACCTCACCTAGTCAAACTTTCCCAATTGCCTTAAAGCACTGAAAAAGCAGGCAATAAAGCAAAAAAAGTAGAAGGGCACTTAAGAGGCCAGGAATAAAGCAGATTTGATTCCAGGAGGTTTCCCAAGCGCTCCATGAGTCAAAATTAGAAATTTTGTCTACTATGGATGTGTAGATGACAAATTGCATAAGGTGGAACATGGAAACTAGGCAAATAAGACAAAAATGGATTAATTAATGTCTGAGGTAGCTAACTATGGGTTGATTATTCTAACACCTTGGTTCCTTATCTTCAATTTGGTTAGCTTTGAGAGTAGTCACTTTGGTAGTACCCCCAATTCTTGTAGGGTAATGAGTAGGGTAATAAGTTTTGTGACTTGTCATGTCCACAATCTTTCCCAGTGGTGTTCTGCCATAAGAATTTTTCTCCCTGGAAATGACCGTTTTATTATGATCTTATAAATATTAGGTAAAGCATCAGTAAAGACATGATTTTTCCTATAAGTTTTCTTTGTCCTCAGTGCCAAAAATAGAGGACCCTGGGTGCTACCGGACTCCTCATAGAACAAAATACCTATCTGACATTCCAAAGTAATCCTCAAATTTAATTTAGCTGTCCCTAGTCATTAAATTTAATTTTTTCCAGAATTGAGTACCCCCCTGATGTTTCTATACTGTTGTCTATCTTCCTCTTCTTTCTTTGCAATTCTTTCTCTTTCTTCAATGGCAAACTCTACTACACGTTGAATATCTCGGCCATACATTCTTAAAGCCCTTCTTGACTGCTGTGTCGTAAAACCTATATTGAGAAGTGTTGACAAAGATTCGACTGAGACTTGAAGCTATCTGCAAAAAAAGGCAAAGTCAGCATAGTGAACATAGAAGTGCCATTATAATTAACTAAATATTTGTAAGAATAAAAGATAATTATGAATGAAATCTACAAGGAAAAGTTTGCAATTAAACAACATAAACCACAAATAAAATGAATTTCATTGTTAACATAAATTCAAAGTTTGGACTAAATACCCACTGATATTTGGCTTGAGCTGTTGTTAAAGCTTTGCAAGACTCTTCCAATAATCCTGTGTGGTAAGCCACAACACCTTCCAGAAGCTCCAGTCGTGTGTATCTATCCAATCATTATTATTTAGCAATTAAATCTATGAAGGACATTTTCTAATGTAATCCAAATGTGGAAAAGAACAAATCAATACTAACAACATTTAGGTCCACTCATAACATATATTGCATGTTCAAAGTATAGTCTCAGTATGGCACAGTTCCTAGCTATAAGGTGAACAAATTTAAACTCCTAGAATCCGAAAACCATAAGCTAGCTGACGTTTAGAATAAATCTCTACTAAACTCTACTAAAACAAATGATCTATATGAACATATTCCTTTAGGATAGGATCAAGCTTGAAAGAGAGTTTATGTGGCAATTTCTAGACAAAATCCTCCTTGTAGAACCCTAGCTCTCTCCATATTTGCACCATAGCAATGTTCAATCCCTTTGCGGGCCTCTTTTAACCACATTCTAGCCACAACCAAACAGGATATGTCACGATGCATGAAATAACACCACATTGTGTCTATTTGCAATAGCGATGCATTATCCACCCTCTAATTAGATAGGAAGGGAAAAGTTTGTATACAACTAAATTGAGGAGCAACAGAAATAGGAATCCTACATATAAAGTTGGAAAATTTGAGAACCAAATAGATAAATCACCTCGATTACTTTCCGAACACAAACAGAAAATGCCTCCTGCAAGAAAAGCAATTGTCAACAAGTACAAAAAATTATTGACGATGGAGCAATTGTCTAGGTAATTGAAGGTTGTGATGCCATTTTATGCTAGGACACACTAAATTGTGTGAGAAGCAGAAACTCTAAATTGTGTGAGAAGCAGAAATACTAAATTATGTGAGAAGCATAAAATCTATTTCAACATCAATTTATCTTCCATTTAGGTGAATGATTTATGCCCACTTAGGGACACCACTCTCATTAAAATGGAAGAAAATCAACTAGTATAGACTGCGCTTAGCTTGTTGAACTTAGATCCCAAAATAGATACTTTGCTTGCCACAGTAGCACTCTGTATGTATTCCAATAATCATTGCAAACTCAAAACTTTGATAGTTTCCAGCAGTGGAAAAATTATATCAATAATATTTAGACTGATCAAGAACCAGTTGTATGAAAAAATGAAAGGGTGAAAGTGCTTGCAAGTGCACATTCACATAGTAATACTCCAAGGAATCTAAGGACAAATTCAATTGAGCAAATAGTATCCATAAAGATACAGCAATGAATATATTAAATGTTACTTAGCAAATCTAAATTGTTGCAAAGTATGTTTACTACTATGAAAACAATGTGTGGAAAATATACAATACCAATTGATATATGATAGAAATGTAACCCCAATCCTTAAATGATTACCAATATGTGACAAATTAATCAAGAACCAATTGTTATCAACTTATAAACACTTACAATCCACTATGACAGAGTTGTGACACTTTTTATGAGAAATGCAATCTCCAGTAGAAACCACAGTATGTCAATAAACAACTATTATTTGTATCTTAAATAAAAATTGTGATAAACAAGTGAAAGTATGAATAAGAGTGTTTTGGCCTTATTTATTTGTGGACTGTGAGTAACTTGTAGGACATCGACAATATGTGTTTCTAGATGCTTCTTGAAATCTAAGACAAGAGTATTCCAATGTTAGGATTTATGACAAGAACACAACTAACCTTCAAGGCCTGCTAATTACATGTTATAACAGTTATGACCGAGGTGCATCATGATCATTTTGAATATGAGTTTATGTAGGGTCCCATCAGGGATGTATATGTTTCTTGTTAAACTCAGACTGAAGGGCATGGGATTGTTTTAAATAGTTACAAGAACAATGGGGGTCTGAGATTTAGTTTGAATAGAATTAGGAGGGGGTTTAGGAAGCATATTTATGACTATCCTAAATAGACAACACCCAAAAAATGGAGGAATGTTGGGTGTTTTTAGAGGAGGGCCAAGAAATTTAGGATGAGGTCTGGGTAAAGGTACAAGTCTAGATAGCGAAAGGGGAAGGCCTCAAGTCTGAATGAGACTTTTATTTCTCTGATCTGGACTATTATCGATACTTTCTCATAGGCCGAGCTATGGACAAGGACAAAGAAAAGGGTCCAAGGGATTTTAGTTTATGAATTAGTAACTAGGGCTTCGTATCTAGGTTATTCAGGGCTGTTAGGAAATAAATGTTTCCTTGACATGGCTAAGGGTAGGATAGAGTATAGGGTTCAGTTTTGGGAACTAGGGTTGTGCAAGGGTTTGTCCCAAGGTTTGTAGCTAGGATGCAGGTTAAGCAGTCACTTAGGGTAGGTTAGGGAGTAGTATAGGGAAGAGGGTCAATACTATTGGGTGAATTAGGTTATAGTTTAAGTTTGTATCAAGACTCTATGGGATATATAATATCCCCAAGAAATAGGTCACAAGGAACAACAAAAGTCCTTAGGAAAAGTGTATGTATACCTTGATTGTATAGTGTATCCCTATCTGGTGACTCCATATTAATAGATATTATGATCAATCAAATTAAAGCACCTTTTGTGCCCTTGAAAGGAAATTTACCTGTCATAAGGAATTTCCTAGAAAGACAAAATCTCATATTCTGTTTTCACGGTGATACCATGCATTCATATATTGCTATAGAAAATGATTCAAAGGCATGCATTGTTTTTAATCACAAAATCAATTACAAGTAAAAAAAAATACCATTCTCACATAATATTGGGTTATGTATATATTTATCTCTATGGATATATCTTTTATCTCGTACCAATGATAAAAAGGAATAGAAATGAAACCATTGAAAAAATGAACATTATAAATGTAAAATTACTTTGGAAACTCATCCTATATCAACATTACAAGGATTACCTGCATGTTGTAGCCTTGAAATTGGCCACCACGTACAAACTTCGGTTGAGAATTATGTAGTTAGGCTTGCTCATGTTGCAAGAGTGGATGGATGTTTAATGGGACCAAAACATGCATGGGTAAATTGCCCAACGGTATTTTTTCCCAACTTCAACACTAACTTATAAATTAGAAAAAAGAATTACATGTTGTTGATGTATTTGTAACTTCAGAATGTATTCATCTATGTATATTATGTTTTGTAACCCAATGTTTATTCTGGGATGTATCTATTATGTAATTAAATCATGTTTTCATGCCTCGATGTTTCGATTGGGAGGATCTATAATGTAAAAAATTCATGTCAAGTCATAGTGGGTAACCCTCTGATTATCTAAGGGTTAAAGTCCCCGCAGTTATGGGGCACTAGGGTTATTAGACTCTCCTAGTAGAGGTCGGCCTTGGTAGGGTTTTATTCATGCTGAGATTAGTATAAATAGAGAGTTGGAGTCTCTATTTGATACACAACTCATACACACTCAAGTGTAGCGCATAGTTGAGGAAGGAGAAGACACTGGGGCTAGACAAGAAGAAGATTACTACTGTCGGGAGTGCATCTTAATATTTTGGGGTTTTACCTTTTGTGCTAATTCTATCTCTGAGGAAGTTGAGGGGTTTTCTCCTTTATGGTTTCCCTGAGCAAAAACAATGTGTTCATTGTCTCTTGTGTTTGATTGTTGTGCTTGTTATTCTCTTAGTTAAAGATCCTAATAATGCTAGCTTGAATGTTGAAAAACTAACATGATATTAAAGCTAACTTGAGAAGAATACACTGTGCAGCTGCAGGAATTAGGGATTCCTATTTTGTGGATCTTCCTCCACATATTTTCAGCAAAAGTAAGGTGGAATAACTCTCCTCCTTAGGGCACATCTTTTTGTTGAATCAAAATCCAATTCTGAGGTTTTTCAGTTTTGGACCTGTCACTACTGTTGAAAATTAGGGATTTTAATAGAAGAGGAATTTTTTAGTGAGCCCAGGCCTGGATTGATATCCTCCCCAAAATTGAAGTTAGGGACAAATTTCAAGGCATTTGGGTGGACAGAACTTAGGAAAATAAAAACCCTAATATACTCCTAAACCAGCTCTGCAGGATTTCAGCTCAAGTTTTAGATTCGACATCTTGATCCTAGTAAGATTTAAAATATTTTATATTTCCATTTGAGGTTCTCTGTTAAGATGTCTCATCATACCAAGATTGATGAAAAGCTTGAGGGAGCTGATAAATTTTGAGCCTGGAAGTATAGGATCTCCCTGGTCTTGGAAGAAAATGAGTTAGAATCCTACATCCATGAGGAGGTTCCAGTTCCAGAGGGAGATGAGGAAAAGGCCTTACATAAGAAGAAGATGGTTATGGTAAAGAGGATCATTGCTGATTCTATCAAGGATCACCTTATCCCATAGGTGTCCTCTCTCAAGACACCTAAAGCTATGTTTGATTCCCTAACCAAATTATTTGAAGGGAAGAACATAAACCGGAAGATGACTCTGAGAAGCCAACTAAAGAATGTGAAGATTCAGAATGCAGAAACAATCCCATCTTACTTCACAAGGGTTTCTCAGATCAAGGAACAACTAGAAGTTGTAGATGAAGAAGTGGAAAATGCAGAGATTGTGATGACAACACTGAATGGCATTCCTAGGTCATGGGATTCCTTCATCCAAGGAATCTATGCTAGAAAGAAGTTAGTCAAGTTTAGAAGACTATGGGAAGAGTGCTCTCAAGAAGAATATTGGATAGCTGCTTGAGAAGAAAAGATGAGAAATGAAGATCAAGCTCTCATGGTACACTCCAAGTCTCAGTCCAAGTCAACCAAAAGAAGATCTCAACACTTCAGAGGTAAGAACTTTCAAAAAGATAACACTAGAAGAGATTTATCTAGCATCATATGTTATACATGTGATGAAGCAGGAAATTATGCAAGGAATTTTCCTAAGAAACCAAAGCCAACAAAGAAGAGCAAAAAAAGAAGACATCATGCTCATGCTGCATAGGATGATGAACCATCCAAGAAAATATCTAGATATGAAAGTGAAGATTCTTCAAGCGAGGATGAATATGTTTTGATCTCTGCTCTCACAGGTAACATTACTCATGGAAGTGATGATTGGCTCATCGAAAGTGGGGCTTCCAAACATATGACAGGATTCAAGGAATCCTTTGTGAGACTGTTAGAACATGAATCATCTCACAAGGTGAAGCTAGGAGATGACTACCAATATCCAATAAAAGGTAGTGGGGAATCTTCCTATAAACTAGACTCTGGTAAATCTATAACAATGAAGGAAGTATTATTTGTGCCAGGACTTAAGAAGAAACTCCTTTCCATATCAGCATTAGATGAAAAAGGAATGTGGGTTGCATTCATAGATGGTCAAGTCATCACGTGGCCAAAAGGAAAGACTATCGATGATGCGGTAGTGATTAGAGAACAAGAAGGAGGATTGTACAAATTGAAGGGCCATCCAGAACAAGCCTTGGTCCATGACACAATAGAGCCAAGTGAACTTTGGCATAGAAGGCTTGAACATGTGCATTACAGAGCACTACCTATTGAAAGCAAAGCTGTCGAAGGTCTTCTAGAAATCCAAGAAAAACATGATGGGGTATAAAAAGGATGTGCAAAAGGAAAGAATACAAAGAACACATTTCCAAGTAGTGAAAGCAAAGCAAATCATTCACTCCGAATATTGGAAATCATCCACTCCGATGTATGCGGTCCTATGTCATCAAAATCACTAAGTGGGTATGCATATTATGTTTCTTTTATTGATGATTTTTCTAGGAAGACATGGGTTTACTTCATGAAGAACAAAGACGAAGTATTCAGCAAATTCAAGGAATTCAAAGCCTTGATCGAGAACCATACTGAAAAGAAGATCAAGACCATTCGATTAGATAATGGCGGAGAATTAAATTCAAATGAATTCAAAGAGCTATGCAAAGAATTAGGGATTAAGAGGGATTTTTCCACTCATAATCCACAACAGAATGGGATTATGGAATAGAAGAACAGAACTATCATGGAAGCTACAAAATCAATGATTCATGATCAAGACCTTCCTATGCATATTTGGGTGGAAGTTACTAGAACAATGGTGTATGTATAGAACCGTTCTCCACATAGAGTACTCGAGAACAAGAGTCCTGAAGAAGTCTTGTCCGGTAAGAAACCAGAAGTCAGCCATCTCAGAATATTCAGCTGTCCTATGTACATACACATCCCAAGAGAGAAGAGAACAACATTAGATCCTTCAGGAAAGAAGGGTATATTTGTGGGATACTCTTAAAGCTCAAAGGCATACAGAATATACTTCCCATGATTCAAGAAGATTGACATCAGTAGGGATGTGATATTTGATGAAGATATAGCATACAACAAATCCATAAAGATTCCTACCGAAGAATCCAAAGAATCAGAAGCACCCAGAGTTCATGATACAACCATGAACGAAGAAGCTCAAGAAGAAGATCGAGAATTTGAGGAACCACAAAGACCTGTAGATCCACCTCTGGAGAAGAATCCTCACAAGAGGAAACTTGCTTGGGTACAAGAACTTATCCAATGTGTGGATAGATATGGAGCTCCATAAGAGAATCACAGAGAAAGAAAGAGGACCAGATCTTGTTCTGGGTATGTAGCTTTACTATGTGATTTCATTGATAAAGAACCTTCCAGTTATGAAGAAGCGGCAGAACGGAAAGAATGGAAGGATGCTATAATCAAAGAGTATTAGTCGATCATGAAGAATGATGTTTGGGATGTTGTCCCAAGACCAAAGGGAAGTCAGTTGTAACTTACAAATGGATCTACAAGATCAAGCATGCTACAGATGGTAGCATTGAAAAATATAAGGCAAGATTTGTGGCTCGGGGTTTCTCTAAGAAAGAAGGAATAGATTATGAAGAAACCTTTGCACCTGTAGCTAGATACACTTCCATCAGATCAGTACTTGCTCTAGCTACAATGATGAAATGGAAGATACACTAGATGGATGTCAAAACTACTTTCTTGAATGGTGTAGTGGAAGAGGAAGTGTATGTAGAATAGCCACTCGGTTTTGAGACGCATGACAGGGAGTCTCATGTGTGAAGATTGAGGAAATCCCTATATGGTTTGAAACAGACACCCATGACATGGTATGATAGAATTGCTTTCTATCCAGTTTGGGCTTTACCAAGAATAAAGCAGATTCCAACCTTTACTACAAGGTTGAATATGGAAACCCAGTGATGCTTCTACTATATGTAGATGATCTATTTGTGACAGGTATGGATGGGTTGATTGCTGATACAAAGAGAAAGCTTGATGCCGAGTTCGAGATGAAGGAATTGGGTATGATGCATTATTTTTTGGGTATGGAGGTGTGGCAGAGTGCAGATGGAATCTTCCTTGGACAAGGGAAGTATGCTGTAGAGATCCTGAAGAGGTTTGGGATGATGGACTGCAAGGCTTTGGCCACACCTATGGCATCAAACCCGAAGCTATTGAGTAATGCTTCATCAAAGTTGGTTGATTCTATGATGTATCGTCAGATGATTGGATCCTTGATGTTCCTAACGAGCACGAGACCAGACATTTTCTTTGCTGTGAACACCTTGAGCCAATTCTTGAAAGATCTGAGAAATGTTCACTTGATTGCTGCAAACCATGTTTTGAGGTACCTGAGGGGTACAATTGATTATGGTCTCAAATACAATGCAAATTAGAAGATTAACCTAGAGGGTTATGTTGATTCAGATTGGGCAGGCAGTGCCATTGATAGGAAGAGCACTTCAGGGTGTTGCTTCCGTATGGGATTAGGTGTGATATCTTGGTTTAGTAGGAATCAATCCTGTGTGGCACTGAGTACAGCTGAAGCAGAGTATGTCGCAGCTTACTAGTTGTGAGGCAGTATGGCTGAGGAAGCTACTGTCTAATTTATTTGATCTCCAGCTAGATGCTACTTGTATACATTGTGACAACCAGAGTTGCATGAAGTTGTCAGAGAATCTACTGTTCCATGAAAATTCGAAGCACATCGAGATCAAGTATCACTATATCAGGGATATGGTGCAGAGAGGAGCAGTGGAGCTCTAGTATGTTGCGATAGAGGAACATATAGCTGATGTATTAATGAAGCCATTGGATAGGTTGAAGTTTGAGTACTTTAGGAAGAAGCTTGGTGTTCTCCAGATCGAGGTTTCCTCCAAGGGAAATTGATGAGAGCCATAGCCATTCTGACATGGTGAGAGGATTGGTTCCTTCCATGGTCAGATATAAGGGCTGAGCCATTCTGTTATGGTGAGAGGATTGTTTCCTTCCATGACAGATATGAGTGCTGAGATCCATAGCCATTCTGATGAGTAGGTCAGATATAAGGGCTGAGCCATTCTGTCATGGTGAGAGGATTTGGTTCCTTCCATGTCAGATGTGAGTGCTGGCCATTCTGACGAGTAGGTCAGATGTAAGGGCTACCACCATTATGATGAGCAGGTCAGATGTAAGGGTAGAGCCATTCTATCATGGCTAAAGGGTTAGGTTCCTCCCATGTCAGATGTGAGTGATGGCCATTCTGACGAGTAGGTCAAATGTAAGGGCTACTGCCATTCTGACGAGTAGGTCAGATGTAAGGGTAGAGCCATTCTATCATGGCTAAAGGATTAGGTTCCTCCCATGTCAGATGTGAGTGTTGGTCATTATGTCGAGTAGGACAGATGTAAGGGCTACTTCCACTCTCTAGGAGAGTGGAGGCACCTGGTCCATTACTAGGTAGCTCAGTCTGGGACTGGGGGCCATTTTGAGAAGGGTGTAGGATTTGGTTCCTACCAGGTTAGATGTGAGTGCATGACATTCTGAAGAGGGTGTAGGATTTGGTTCCTACCAGGTCAGATATAAGGGCAACTACCATTCTCTAGGAGAATGGAGGCACCTGGTCCATTACCAGGTAGCTAAGTCTAGGACTAGGGGCCTTTCTGGTGAGGGTGGAGGATTTAGTTCCTTCCAGGTTAGATGTGAGTGCAAGACTTTCTGGCGAGGGTGGAGGACTTGTTTCCTTCCAGGTTATATATAAGTGTTGAATCCTTTTCACAGATGATAGTGATGTCCTTTCATGTTGGTGAATGTGAGTGCTGGGCCTTTCTGATGTGATTGTAGGTTTCTACATGATCAGATGTGAGTACTGGGCATGCCTGTCTAATGAGTAGGTTAGATGCAAGTGCTGGGTGAATACCTACATGATGGCTAGGCCTACAACCAGCATGAAAGAAGGATGGCTCTGTAGAACTTCCTATGATGTGAAGAATCATGAGATAACACACATGATGATGACCAGATGAGATCTAGATTGAGATATGATTCAGATTCAGTTATGATGACTCTGAGAGATACGGATCGAGTGATGATCTAGATCCAGCAGTGATGATCCAGATCGAGTGATGATCCGGATCCAGCAGTGATGATCCAGATCCAGTCCAGTGATGATTATCCAGATCGAGTGATGATCCAGATCCAGTGATGATGATCAATTATGATCCAGTGATGATGATCCAGATCGAGTGATGATCCAGATCCAGAAAAGAAGAGGGCATGAAGACAAATAAGAATTGAAGATGAAGATGACAAGATGATCCAGTTGATACAGAGAAGAAGACATGTGCTGAAAATTGTGTCGAAAGAATACCTTCCTAGTTAAGAGGGAGTGTTGATATATTTCTAACTTCGGAATGTATTCATTTATGTATCTTATATATTATAACCCGATGTTTATTACAGGATGTATCTATTATGTAATTGAGTCATATTATCATGCCTCGATGTTCCAATCGGGAGGATCTATAATGTAAACAAGTCATGTCAAGTCATAGTGGGTAACCCTCCGATTGGCTAAGGGTTAAAGTCACCGCAGTTCCAGGGCACTAGGGTTATTAGACTCTCCTAGTAGAGGTCAAACCTAGTAGGGTTTTAGTCATGCTAGCATTAGTATAAATAAAGAGTTGGAGTCTCTATTTGATACATAACTCATACACACTCAAATGTAGCGCATAGTTGAGGAAGGAGAAGACACTGGGGCTATACAAGAAGAAGATTACTGTTGTCAGGAGTGCATCTTACTGTTTTGGTGTTTTACCTTTTGTGCTGATTCTATCTCTGAGGAAGTTGCGGGGTTTTCTCCTTTATGGTTTCCTCGAGGAAAAAAACTATGTTCAATGTCTCTTGTGTTTGATTGCTGTGCTTGTTATTCTCTCAGTTAAATATCCTAATAATGATAGCTTGAATGTTGAAAAACTAACACCTACAAGTCAGATTGTTTGAACTTTGTACACTGTATTCCTTTCTTACATTAAATATCAAATCTAGCATTTCCTCGATGTCTACCAGAATAGTATGCTCAGGTGAAACAACTGAATGTGTCTGATTACTCTCATCTAAAAAATATTCTGGGGTTCCTCTCATTTTCGCTCCTACAATAGCCTCTTGTGAACCTTTTCTTGAGACTCCACTTAATTCCTCCATAGCAACACAATCCTCATAAGGCTCAATGAATTGTTCCTCCACATTTTCTTTCTTATTTTCATGTAATAAAAAATCTGGCATCCCTTGAATCTGAGTGTGTTTAAAATATTTTCTCTCTTGATGAGAAGATACATACAAGGTGGCATTGTCCAACCTATTTTCAATCCTCATGAATGGACACAAATCTCCTCCTTGTTTATTCCCTGCCTCCATCTAGTTCTTCCTACTAATAGACATTTTTTCTTCCTTCTCATTTGATGTACAATCTTCTATTATTTTTATATTCAATATCATAAAACCATAATGGGAAGTCTCTTGCACATTGTTCTCATCTCTTTTAAATGAGCATAACTCTGACAGTCCTTGCATTTCTGGAGAAAGAATATCTTCCTGTGAAACCCTATCTAGCTGCTTCTCTTGGCTACCACCATCACCTTCCTCCCATACAGAATCTGACATTTGAGTGTCTACTTGACCAAAAGCAATGCTTGCTTCATGCTGAGATTGAACAAAAGGATCAAAATCGCTCCTTTCAGGGGGCATTATCACTGTGCTTTGATGCTCACCTCTTTTCCCTTCTCTTCTATCTCGGGACTCCAAAAAGTTTCCGGTGCTCATCCTTTCTGTCTCCTTTGCCCACAGAGAGTTCAACAACATTTCATCCTCAGACTTTTCTGCTCCTTCAGTTTGAAAACCCAAACCTTCATTTCAGCTATTCGTGTTTCCAACATTTACTTGTGGTATTGAATCTTTATTTGGTTCTCAGTTATAAGGATAGGAACAGGCCCCAATCATGGGAACATACTCAACATACTTGATTTCTACAGGCCTGCAATCCACGACTGAGGGGGAATTGACCGCAAACAATGAACCATGTTGCTCAGAGAAAGTTGACAAAATTGGTAGCTCTTTAGTGTTTTCTCTCAAATCCATCATTGACTGTTCAGAAACTTGTTGATTCTTCTTGCCTGTATTCTCAAACTTAGGTTTGTTCTCACTTGAATTCTCAAACTCATCACCCAAAATGTCTGACAACTTTGAATGTAAAGACTCTCTCTTTGAGCCCTTTGACAAACTCCACATATTAACCTCAGTTCGATCATCTGAGCTACTTGTCAACTCACCAATGTATGGTCAAAACAAATTTCCTTCAGTGGTCAGATTGCCTTCATCTTGTTTGGTCCAAACAAGTTTCCAAAATTGTTTTAAAAAATATTTCACATTTAGCTTTTATGATTTTTTATTTTCTATGTCCTATTTTTCTAGTAGTAAAACTCAAAAGTTCTATGATGTTACAAATCCTTCACAGCAACACTGGGGACTTTGTTTACCTCCACCAATGGTAGAGGTTTCCTTGCTTGGATCAGCTTCTTCAAGTAAATTAAGCAAATCACTGGCTCCCGTAAGTGACTTTAGGATTTTAGTATATTGTACTTTCACCCAATTATCTTTAGCATTTGTTATTGATCTCTGTGCAGACAGCTTTTTCTATGATTCCATATTAGATTGTTTAATAGCTTCTGATTCAGTCCTAAATAATCATTAGTATAGAATCTAATGTGTATTTTCTTTAGACAGCTTATGTTTTACTTCAGTGATTGTCTTCGAGATTCGTTATACATGGATTCATTTTCTATTCCTAATAATATATACTTGTTCATATTTCCATGTGAAACTAGAACATAGGAGGTAATGCTATGACTTCCCTTGCCAATGGAGCTACTGGAAGATCAGTTGTATTGCCAGCTAGTGCATCTTGGTATGAAATCTATTTCTTGTCATGGAATATTTGTTTAGTTTTCTAGCACCCCCCTAGATTGGTGCAGAGTAACATTACACATTAAGTTTAGTGAACATAAGCTTCCATATGATTTAGAAGTTTGTGGTGGAATATTACATATCTTACTGAATATTTAGACATTAATGGTTGTTACAGGGGCTCCCATGCTGCACAGGAAGAATCATTTAGTATGAGGATCCTAGCTGTTCAGGGCTCCTCTAATCCTAAAACAAGTTCATCTCATTCACTTTCAATGTCTCCAACATTAAATGTCCTTGCCTTGGTGGTGGAAGCTGCGGCATCAGGGTTGAGTTCTGATCATGGCAAGCTGTTGGTCAATAAAGGTGGGCAGTCATCAACATTTATATCTAAAAAACATATTGATGCCAAACCTAATGCAATGAGTAGAATAGATATAAAATTAAATTCACGTGTAAATACCGCTGAGGAAGCTTTCCATGGAAAGAATTCCAGTTTAGTTGATCCTACTATGAAATCTAGGAGTCATGAAGGTTTTAAAAGTCTATTGAAGAATTCATCCTCTGACACACACAAGGGTTCATCTAAGCTAGGTAGTGGGCACATTGAAATAGCAAGAAGTGAAAGAACAGATGCAGCTTCAGTGTCATCTGGTATTGTCTGTGTTGGAATTTCTAAAGATAGCTTTCCAATCTCTGTCCCTCAAAGAAACTATGTTGTTCAAAGCAACAGTGAAGTGAATGTTGTTGCTCTAAATAAAAGCAGTGGAATTCTTTCAGGAAACCATGTTGAGAATTGTCTACAAAGGTATCCATTTGATGATAGGTATCAAAACAATTATGAAGAACGCTTTGCACAACCATATGGTGAAGGTTACTCTAAAGTTATTTCTTCAGAAGCAGAGGTGCCTCCCTTTATGGAAAAAGCCCAATTTTTAGTGGATGATTATAGTTCTAAAGATTGTTCTCTTCATCAAAAGCATGTAAATACTTGCACCCTTAATGGTAACGGTGACAGCTTTGGAGTTACTAATCATAAAGCAGAGGAAAGATTAGTTTCAACTGCTGAAAAGACTAGTGCAGGTTCTATCCAAAATTGTGAAAATGAGTCTATGTTAGAGGAAAGATCAGTCTCAAAAGCTGGAAATACTAGTACAAGCTCTATCCAAAATTTTGAAAATGAATCTGTGTTAGATGCAACCCATAGAAGTACAAGGACTAGTTTTCAAATTCCCGAGAAAGTAGAAATTGCTAGAGATTCTAATGCCAACTATGGAAAGCTAGAATGCTTGGAGAATATGGTGTGTAATATCCTTCCAAAAGTTTATATGAATGGCTTAGATGTTGGAGAAAAAATATAATTTCAAACATATTGTCTTTGAATTTTGATTCAGATGATAGTGTATTAAATAGTCCTCACAATTTAGCAAATTTGCTCCTTGTTGAGACTGATAAATACAATGGGCTGTCAAAGGAAATATCAAGTTCATGGAAGTCTCAGAATATCAAGCAGTCAAGATTTTTATTTGCAAGGTCAGAAGGTTCTATAGAAATATCAAGCCATTATTCCACTCCCAATTTGGCATCATCTAGGCAATTGCAGAGGGAGTGGAAAAATGGACAAGATGTTTTGGAAAGAACAAATGGACATGAACTATTGAATATTAATGGACTATCTAATAATGCTTCTGGCCCAAAGGTGCAAGGATTTCAGAGTACTTCATAGGTCAAGGGTGATTTTTGTCTTCGTTTGTTGTTGGATATTAGTAATTTTCTTTTAATAATTGTGTTTTACCTCTTGCTATTATGGCATTTATAGCTTTTGTTTTCTTTTATCCATCCATTTTAAGCCTTTGTATTTTTCCAAGTTTGTTATCTATGGATACAGACTTATTTTTTATGGATCTAAATAGAAGAGATAACCATTTCAGATGAGCCTATCTTTTAAGATCTAACACTCCACAGGGGATGTCCCCAAGTTGCACCGTGACATTACCAATGTCATGTAGGATTGTCATATATCCCTTGGCCATCTTTGGGACTTCTTAGCATCAATTTCCAAAATCGGTGCCTAAGAGAAATAAATATAAGGCCTTAGCGCTACACTCACTCACCGACACACTATCCCTTACTAAGAGACTATTCAATCTCTAATTCAGCCAAGATTTATATTTTTTTTCTTTAAATTAGCTAGGCCAGACCCTCTCTTACTCTTACCATCTGCTCTGCCCTACCTCTATCCTCTCGCAGAAACATACCCTATGTTATAATGCTGTACTAATGGTAGGTTTGAACAATTATTCATGAACCTTGAACTTTGTACTTGTAAAAATAACTCCAACCAAAATACGATACCCAGGTCTTAGTGAGGCTCTTATATTGCATTAAAGAAACAATGCATCCCACGTGGGGAGTCATATTGGAAGGCGTAAACATGCCATAGGGCCTGAAGGAAATTGGAACTTAAAACTAATTCATAACCAGATAATCAGGGCAGGGCACTTTCACATTCCACTGAAGCAAGATGGGGACATGCTTTGTTACCCTTACAAAGAAATACTTTCTTGTAGGCAGTTCAAATTGGGAGTATGAACCTCATCATGATTTTATCTATCCTTTTCTTCATCAGAAATGTGCATTTCAGGGTCAAGTAAATTCCTTCATTTTGAAAGTCACAAATCTTGATAAGAATATGCCTTTATGCGACTGTGCATTATAAGAACACTATAGAATACTAGTCTCTCCAACTTTTTCGATAGGTTTAGTCAATCTCAAAAGCTTACTAGAATCTAAATTTTACTGTAGTCTTATTTTAGATGACCATACATTATAAGGAAAGTTCAGTTCTTATCAATGGTTATTTCTCTCCGTGAACTATTTTCCAATCATCATGGAAGCTGTTTCGGATCCTGTACATCTCAACACAGAGCTGATATATATTTTGTTATACCTAATAGTTTGCAAGTTTTTCAAGTTTATTTCATACTTAACCAGTTGTCCTGCCTTTCAAATAACTGGTATCATCACCTAGAAGCCAAATATACAACCCTTTAAAGGTTTCTCTAAAGACGCAATCTTGTAGGCGCAGGGTATTTCTCTTTATATTTGCAACGTGACTCTTTAATTATTGAATCCACTATTAGGTGCCCTTATAGCCAAGGAATAATGATTCGCAAAGCATAAATCCTCCATAAAAAATGGTACCTTTAAAACAATAAATGATTCAATTCTAAATACTTGAAATACTTGCAATTCCCCGAGTCAAAATACTTGCAATTCTTTGAATCATAGGTCTAGAGATCATTTTTGCAAGACATTACGGTGCATAGGGAGTCAAGTATCTAATTTTGCAAATGATAATCATCGAGTCTCCATTAGGAATAATTTTCTGAATCTGCCTGGCTCCTAGAATGTGTATTACTTGATTTAAAGCTAAAATAGGCTTCACAATAAAATAGGCTTCACAATAAGAGAAGAAACCTTTTGCAGTTTGATCACAACCATAGACCTGCTTATTATGGAACCTTCTCAAAGAAAAGGTGAATATAGTTTGCATAATTTTAAGTTTATTAATTATCAAAGCAACAGGTTGTGTTTTAATTTTGACAGCCCATGATGAGGAACATTTGAAACACCTTGAAGCTCATGGATTCTTAATATTGCAGTAGACAAGAGGGAAAGTTTTGTTTCCGACTCTTTGTTTTTGATGCAATGATGGCATTGGGATTCGAAACCCTTTCAGGAAGGACTCTTGTTTGGACTATGAGAATGATAATGATGAAGAATGGGAAGAGGTACTCATCACTAAATCTCTTTGGTAAGAGTATTTGTAGTATTTTTATTAGCTTTAGTTACAGGGAAAATTGTACATATCTCTCAGGAATTAGTTTATCATAAATACTAGTTACTAGTAAGTTGTAATAGTAATAATTATGCATTTTGTAGATTGATATCTATCATAAATTTGTTTGAATATCATCATTGTCAAGCAATAAAAACTTCTTAAAGGGTGCTAGCTCAATGGTAGAGTGCCTGCCTAATTATAGGCAGGAGGTTGGTGGTTCGATTTCTCCGCTCCCTATCATAAATTTGTGACTATAAAAATGACTGAATTCGCATATATATGACTATCAGTAGCTAATTTCCCCTATATTAGTCGTATTTAACTTAGTCATTAATATGTTAACATCTAGTAGTTTATTTAGTCGTATATTTGGTCATTAATGGTTGCAATTAGTGACTAAATCAACGACTAAATCAATGACTAACTTAGTGACTAAATCAATGAATAAATCCATGACTAAATCAATGATTAAATCATTAACTATCAATGACTAAAACAATGACTAAATCAATGACTAAATCATTGACTATCAATGACTAAAGCATTGTCTATCAATGACTAAAGCATTGTCTATGAATGACTAAATCATTGTCTATCAATGACTACTAAGTGAAGCTATTAATGACTAGTGAAATACAACTAGCTATAAGATAGTGGAAATTTGCTACTATTAGTCACCGACTCAAAAATAGTCGTTTATAGCCTAATTTTAGTCATTAATTTCTCATTTTCTACTAGTGAGATCTAGAAAAAATCAAATAAAAAATACAATCTACTTTCGTAGGTCAAATATAAATGAAAGATAACGGATATATCACTTACTTGTAATATGCAAATCCTATTCTCTCTTTGTTGATCCAAGCTCCAAAGTCTTCAGATCTGCAGCTGCAAAACCCTGTAAAGCAAGTGGAAACAAGCAAACAGTACATGTGTATCCAAACATGAATTGATCTAAGATAACAATTAAGGAAGAAATATCTAAACATTATTAACACAATAACATTTATGGCTTTCCAAACAATATAGGATAGAATACTAACAGAAGCCCCTTCATCAACAATAGTGCGGAGTATGCTCTTAGAAGTAACTTGCACAGCTATATGAAAAGGAAAACTTGAATGAAGATGAGATCCTATTAGGTTACTCTAGTCAAATGAAATAACCTCACTACTCGGAGAGGGTTCTGTTGAAAGAGACAAAACTTATTCTTGAATAGAACAATCAGAACTAACTACGAAAATTTTAGCTGGATGGTTTTCACTCTCGATAAGAAGAGAGGGACAAGATGAATATTGTGTTGAAGGGACTAATTTAGTCTCAACACTCTCTAACGGAAGAGTGGGATCAGGTGGAGATAACATCGACTCAACCACTTTAACTTCACTCTCCAAAGGAAGAGTGGGGTCAGCCAAGGATGGACTTGGATTGATCACTTCAATTTCACTCTTCAATGGAAGAGTGGGATCAACCAAGTATGGGCTTGGATCGACCTCTTTGACTTCACTCTTCAACTAAAGAGTGGGATTGACCAAGGATGGAATTGGATCAACCACTTTTTCAACCAATGGGATGTCAAGGGACAACTTATGATAACTGGTTGGAAGTCGTTGCTAATGAACAATAATATCTTCCAACAACTTTGAAGCTTCATCCATGTGAGTAAAAAGATAAGTGTGGTGCATATACTTACATAGAAAGCAAGGTTACATCACCTTTCCTTTTTAACTCTTAACCAAAGAGTCACTGGTTGATGGGGCATTATCGGCATGATGATCAAAGACTAATGACGCAGGATGTTTAGACCACACTTTTGACACAAGGGAAAGACCAGGAAAGTCCTTGAGAAGGTGATCATCCTTGCAAAGTATACAAGGGAAATTATCTTTATTATTGCTAGAAAAAGATACATCAATACTCCTAGCATGATGACCAGTGGTTGGTGGGATTCCAACATGAAAATCAGAGGTTGGATCTATGACCTTCTACTTAATGTTATTCTTCCTAGCCTTCCTTTTAGTCTTCTTATTACCCACCCGTTTACTAACATTAGAGTTTTCAACATGTCAAGAGGAAGAAAGGGAATTTGATTCAACATTCAACAAAGGAGAAGGATTAACATGAGGTTGATTCTCATGCGGTAAAGGACCGAGATCCGACACAACAGGTGCATTTTCTATAACAGGATTGGGGATTAACCATATAGGTAATCCTATAGTCAATCTAGGAAGGTTCAAAGTGGCCATGAAGAGAGGACCAACATCTCCACAAGGGGGAGAAACAAAAGACATACCCTGAAAAGGGTTCTCTTGACTAGTGGTCCTGGGAAGGTCTCCCATATCTGAAGTCTCTAAGAATCTCTGAAGTACCACACAAAGAAAAACCTACTCAAGTATAAAAGCCACAAGAAAAATATGTGAACAGGAGAGGATCAAAAGTTAGGACTCTCACATGATTATGAAGGCTTCACAACTCTAATATGCCAAGATGGCCAAAATTTTAACTCAGTTGGTCATAGGAATCCTAAGAGGGTCTCCCAATATACACTAGGTATGGGGGAGCTCAAATCTGTAGTGGTGTTGTCTAATGCAAAACCATTCGAGTACATGAAGTACCTTTCGATATACCTCAAGGGTACATGAAAGGTCATTCAATATACCAAGAATACATGGAGGAACCGCGCAGACCCCAATTGCAATGCAGGATATAATCGACAACTGTCATGCTTAATGATGCCGAAACATGTCACTAACTTACACACAGTTACTAATTGATTTTAAAACTAATCTAGCATTAATTTTATCTTGAGTAGTTAAGTGGATGCATGAGGTGTAGATAGGAAATTTATAAAGAATGCAAATCCTAGCTACATGAAAATGCACATTTCTCTTTTGATGAAAACTACCTAAGGGAGGGAAAGCGTTTTATGTTAAAGAAGACAAAAATCAGAGATCTAAGAAAAACCAAGTTCTAGTCAAATCCAACTATGAAGCTTCAAAGATTAACATCAATCACAATTCTTGAAAATAACTATAGATTCATACACGCGTAAGGGGGGTTCGAGGCGGGGGTTCCCCCTGTTGGATTGAGGGTTCTTTGGGAGTTCGTCGGCGTGAGCCCCCGAGAATCTTTTTTGGCTCATTCATTTTTTGAATTTTTTTTATTTTTGATTGAGTTTCCTTTAAAAAAAAACATGAATCTAAAAAATGAAGAAAAGGATAATTCTCTCTTCAGTTCTACAAAAATAAAAAGAGAGAGTATCTACAACACTCCATTTATTTAGAAATCAAAAGGAATATGACAAGCACCCAAACAAGTCCAAAACAATCAAGAATTTCTCCAAAACAACCAAATTGCAACCAGAAAACTCAATAAATGATGGGAGGAAGAGATAACGTTGGGTCTAGGGGGTGTATGACTATCATATGCAGCCTAAAAACCACAATCCATCAAACCAAAACCCAAAAAATAAGGAAATTAGGCTAAAAAATAGAGTTTCAAAGGGCCGACACACTTCCCTATACTGCACCAGAGCGCCTTCGATGCACCTACTACAAAACACAAAAGCATTGCCAGCACACCTACTACGCAACAAAAGAGTGTTGTCAACGCACCTGCTATGCTGCACTAGAGCGCTTTGGCGCACCTACTACACTGAAAAAAAGAACCTACGGCGCACTGTCTCTTATGGAAAAGAGCACCTATGGAGACAAGACTTAAGAAACTAAAAAATAATACCAGCGACGCTCTGTCTACATAGCCTAGGTGCGCTAGTGGAGAAATAGACACAATAAAAGATAGATTTCCTATGGAAGAAGGGCAGAAGGTTTGATAGTGATCCAAAGAGCATTAAGAGGATGCAAGACACTCTTCAAAGGAAAAATAAGGAGGGGGGGTCTCTAGAGGCTAGAAAAAGGATTGATAAATAGATATGAAATAAAAAATCAAAGAAATCAGATCTATGTACTTTCCCCAGTATGGTTGCCAAATTTTTTATTGGATAAATCTACTCAATGAGAATCAAGCTAGATCTCCCTAGTCCAAGTGGATCTAGAAAAAATCAAATACAGAATACAATCTACTTTCCCAAATAGAAATGCAAGATAAGAGATAGATCGCTTACCTGTAATATGTAAATCATCTTCTCTCTTTATTGATCCAAGCTCCAAAGTATTAATATCTGCATCTTCAAAACCTTGTAAAGCAAGTGGAAACAAGAAAACAATACATGTGTATCCAAACATGAATTGATCTAAACTAACAGTTAAGGAAGAAATCTCTAAACATTATTAACACAATAACATTTATGGAAAGAGATTTGTATTAATGTAATCAAGGAGATACATATAATTACATAGGAGAGAACATCACAACCTAGCCTTAACATTGCAATCTTCCATCCAACAATCCAAGCCAAGCCTCCAAAGCAAGATAACAACCTCCCAAAGGATGATAGGTATCACCCAGAAATTCCACCAGCATAATAGTACCATAGTCCTTCCTCCCTTCCAAATGGAGAGAGGGATTAATTTATAAGTCTAAATGGATAGAGTAGGTTGATGATTAGGAGGAGGACTCTAAGGGATCTTCCCTATAGGTTAGGAACCGAAACAAAATGCCCCCCAATGCATGAAGTTAGAGGAATGTGATAGGTGAATGCTTTGTAACATGAAGAAATCTAAGGCAAGGATGTTGGCTGGAAGCTGATACAGTACCACTGGATCAAATTTCATATAACTCATAACATGGTTGTTGAATAATAAAATGCAGATCCATGGTAGTAGAGATAGACTGAGCACAATCATGGCTACTAGAAATAAGCATAGATCCATGATGAGATGATAACACATCCACGACTAATACAATGTGGATCCGTGTAACACAATAATATTTATGGAAAGAGATTTGTATTAATGTAATCAAGGATATACATAGAATTACATAGAAGAGAACATCACAACCTATCCTTAACACTACAATATTCCATCCAACAATCCAAGCCAAGCCTCCAAATCAAGATAATAGCCTCCCAAAGGATGATAGGGATCACCTAGAAATTCCGCGAGCATAATAGTACCATAGTCCTTCCTCCCTTCCAAATTGAGATAGGGTTTAATATATAAGGATAAAGGGATAGAGTAGGTTGAGGATTAGGAGGAGGACTCTAAGGGATCTTCCCTATAGGTTAGGAACTGAATTCCACCTAAATAATATGGATAATCCATCACCTCATACACCTTCGAGAAGGGTCTCTAAGCTCTTTTTTTACCTTCAAAACTCCACCCACGCAATTAGCCAGAAGGGAAAAAGCACAGTCGACGCACCTAGTAGTGGGAGACAGAGCGCCAACATCAGCACACCTAACATGAAAGGAAAAAGATCCTTTGGTGTAGATAACATGAAGGACAAGAGTGTCGACATTCCTAGAGAGGGAAGAAAGGCAGAAAAATGCTCATCATCAATCCATTTTAGTAGAGATAAATTTGGGGATTAGGAAAAGGGTTAACACATGGATCAAGAGGACAATATTTTGGTGTAACAAGGAAAATAAATTTAATAACATTACTAGAGAATCTGGTTACTCTACAATTTATGGGTTTTAACATCATAGATTAGGAAAATGATGTAGGGAGAAAGAATACGGAAATCGATTAGAACTACATCTATTGAATAAAAAATAGACAAATATAATTGGATAATATTACCATTAAGTGCAGGATTCTATTTTCAAATAAATACTGAGTTCCTAATTGAAGTATATATTTCTAATCAAAGAACTTCCTAACTACTACAAAACATTTATAATCATATCATAATCGATAAATAAACTAGACTAACTGATGCATACTAGGCTTTACATTAACCACTTTAGATCTAGAATAAAATATTCTACTATAATTTTGAAACATAGATTAAGAACCTAGAACCACTGCTGGGAAAAAAGGTTAAAATTTGTTCCTCCCAACCAACTTCCAGAGCATCCATGTCACTTTCTCCAGAACCCCCGATCCTATTCACTGAACCCCAAGAGAAAAATCCTTCAATGTGCCATATCTTGCATTCTAATATTCAATGCCCTATACAATGCTAGTGTCCTACTACTCATAGCCATACTAATATATAGTATTTTTCCTAATACTTGATCATTTATGATCCTCCTGCTCTTAAGGACTCAAGTAAGAGTTGTGACTTGATTTTTGGGGATGATGCCTCCTACCTCTTGAGTTCTCACTTAGTGGCTTTAGCCATTTGTCTTTTCCTCTTATGGTCTAGCAAACACTCATTTATGATCCTCCTGCTCTTCAGGACTCAAGTAAGAGTTGTGACTTGATTTTTGGGGATGATGCCTCATGCCTCTTGAGTTCTCACTTAGTGGCTTTAGCCATTTGTCTTTTTCTTTTATGGTCCAACAAACACTCTTTAACAACTATTTCCACTTATTCCCCCCTTAAACATATTTTATCAAATAAAAATGATTTATTACAAAATGTTTTATTTTTTACTTTTTTTGTCAAAAATAATAGAAATATTTTTCAGCAGAATTAATAATAAATTATTGATTTCCGGTGCATTACATTGTATATGCAAAGCATAGGTATTGCATTGTGGAATACATACTCAAACTGAAATGTCAATACCTTTTTTATTATTATAACAAACTAACCTTAGTGTTGATACTAGTAGAGAAATCGAGATCTGAACTAAGTAGTTTGGTCCCCATTGAATTATCAAGCCTACCATCATGCAGATGTGAAGTTTCCTTTGTAAGGGAGTGTGTTTACTCATTCAATACTCTATATATGTAGTAAATTGTAATGAATTTGAAATATGTAGTGAAGTATTTCATCCTCTCTATGCTATCCCTTGGTTGTATGTTGTGAAGATGCATGGAGCCATTGAACTAACCTATGTTTATGTTTTCTTCGTGTACGTAACTCCATGACTTTTCTTTCATGTGAAATTTGAATAAGGGTAGATGTTGTCATCAAAGCAATGTTGTTTTTCCTTTTCATAATCCTAACTTGAATGTTAGTTTGTGGTCATTTGGGAGACAAAGAACGGTGCCAAGACCACTTACTCCAAGGTTATCCCTTGTTGACACATGGAAAAATCCAAGCACTTGTTTTGATCCTTGATTGGGGCTATTAGAATGTCGAGAGGGTTTGTTTTTGTTCTAGTACTATTGTTACTGTTTATGATTTATTTCTTGTACCTTTGATTTTATAAATTATATTTGAAGGACGAAATTTAACATAGTTATCACTGAGGAGTGTTAAAGTTGAAAGAGATGATCTTACCTTGCTACAGTTTTACCAATTTTGATTTAGAAATTTCTATTGATACATCTGTACCAATTTTTTTTTAGAAATTTTTTTTGTCACTGATTTACATTTACTTCTGAGTACTTCGTTTTATTTATTGCACAAGTTAGTTAAATTTTTGAAAATTCATAAAAATTCAATGGTTGTGGCTAGATATTTGATTTTCATATTCAGATTTGATGTGTGAGAAATAATTTCATAGTCCCAAGGAGAGGGAACACTTGTTAAAATATGTTTCTTGCTAATGAAGGATCTAGTCTATGTTGAGTGCAGTTGAGGGATATTCTAGTTCATTTCCTTGAAGACGAGTTTACATCATCCAAGGAAGGGCACAGTTTGATTTTGGAAATTTGTGGTAGGTTTTTGGGACAAACTTTAAGCTTATTGAAAGGTGTGTAATCTACTAAGGAATAATAGAACCACAATTTCTACAGAGAGTGCACCAATGGTGAGAGGGTATTTTTATCATCTATTACAATGGAGGTTTTCCTTAGTCTTCCCTTGGAATCATTGAAGAAGAACATTCACGAGCAATATCCAGAACTGTGAATGAATGGGTTTGACTATAAAATCATGGTATCAAATCAAAGAGAGATCATAATGTATTCATGCCTATTTGTGGGGAAGAGTGAACTTTTGGTTACTGCTTGGAAAACCTTAAAGTATTCTATAAGTCTTCTGACCATAAATTTCGAATGGGAAGTGAAAAGAGTCATCCACAGCGTTAAAGTTGGGTCTTCCATCAAATCGTCACTTACAAGAAGGAATTTTTCCATATATATATATATCTATATATAATTTATAGTGTTGTCTATTTACCCTTCTATTAAGAAAGCTTATGTATTATATGACAAATTCATGCTCTTGCTCATTAAGACTTTAAACTATATCCAACTACATCATATTTAGAGTCATCCTATTGTACTGCTACTAAAAAACTAATGCAAAAAGGTACTACTGTTATCTTTGACATCATTTCCAACTTGAGTATTATTTTCTATTAGCTGCTATTTTTACACTAATTGAATATTTGTCGTCATCTTTAACTAAAAATAATAAGAGTCTTGAAGGGAAAAACGGAATTCTAAATAAGAGTCTTGAAGGGAAAAACGGAAGTCTAAACAAATTCCAAAGCAGTTGAACTTAGATGGAATTTCAAGATACAAACAACTACACACTAAGTGTTGAGAATATAGTTGTCATTGATGTCAAAGGTGTTCACGAATGAAAAAGGAATAACCAATAGATATGGTAGCAGGATGAGTTCAACAATGACAAAGGAAAATCAATAACAATGTTGATGACAAGGATTGATCAATTCTCATATCAATTGGAATGAAAGAGAGGGAATGAATTAATCGATTAGATCATTGAGTTTTCATGAATGGAATATGTTTCAGAATAACCTTGTTGTAGGTTTCTGTAACAATGATCAATAATTGTAAGGATCGATAATAAACAAGACTTAAGTCTATGTAGGATTAGAAGGTTTAGATCATAGTAGAAAGAAATACATGGTTGAAAGTTGATTTCACAGGTTGGAGTTACATCTGAGATAACCCAATACTTCCTAATTTAATTCATCCTCATAATTCTAGATAGTGTGGTGGATATATGAAGGTTCTGGAGATCTACGACTAAAATGGATTTCATTGATTTAATAGTGAGGAGGAAAAAAAGGGAGTCGTGCTGCGAAATAAAAAACTGATCGCCAAGAAGGAGATTGAGATCAACGGACGAGGTTGATCGTGGAAGAATATCAATGGTTTTCAACAATTTCATTGGGAGAACTAACATGGATTAATAAAATCTTGATGTGCACAAAATTCAAATAAAATATTCCTTATGATATTTGGGGTCCATCGTTGATCTAGATCTGATGGTGCTCATGGATTTCGTAGATTCAATTGGCAGGTGAGTTAGCTGTTGAGATGGGTGCCAAATTTAATTCAAACAACTTTAATACATTTGAAGTCCACCATTGATTGGTGGGGACCCTGATCCGATGATGGTAAAGTCATTTTGCTACATGAAGTGATAGGAGGTTAACACGGTCCAATGTGGCAAAATTTCATTAATAAATGATTGACAACATGGATAGTCCACATCATTCGAGAGAAATGTGGAAGCCGATTTTGAGAAGATCGACATCGAAGAATGATTTCTTCACAAAGAAAAGGGAATATCCAAAAATACGCATTTGATCATAGATCAATGGACAGGAGTGAACCCACAAGAGAATCAATGGTTGAGAAGGAAAGCGGAAGGCAGAGAATCGCATAAATACTTTGGGAAATGTCATAGTTTCGCTACCTGAAATCTAGAAGATCGACAGTCCAGAAACCATCCGCGTAATATACATATGGATACATAGTAAGCACACATATCATAATATTGACCCCAAGAACAAAGGAGAAGCTCCTCCACATATAATTAACCCCATAAAATACTTCTTCTATATTGTAGCGAACTTCTTCCTTGAGTGGAGTGAACTTGCCTAGGTGAAAATGAATGAGGTTCCTTCTTATTTATAGTTGAATCTATGTTTTCTTGTTTTCTTCAATCTTGGTCCGACTTGCACACTTAATCTAGGAAAAATTGTATTTTATGCACAATCATCATTGTTTATTATTATATTTTTTGAGACCGACTCGGTGAGGATTCCTCACACAGCTACTACATCAACATTACATT
Organism: Pseudotsuga menziesii; assembly: GCA_001517045.1. NCBI lineage: Eukaryota > Viridiplantae > Streptophyta > Pinopsida > Pinales > Pinaceae > Pseudotsuga > Pseudotsuga menziesii. The sequence continues at coordinate 452,846 of LPNX010223085.1, read as the reverse complement.
TTCAATTCGGTGTTATTTTAAGATATATGTTCCTATGTAGAGGGAATAGTCTTCGTCATGATTGTTGGTGGTCATTTAGAGTCTCTAGAAAAAAGTTAATCATATGTGACTGTCAGGGCCTATGCAGATCAACCCCCCCCTTCCCCCATGCTCCTTCCATCCTTGAATTGACTTCGAAGGCTCCATCAAAGAAGAGTTTAAAGAACTTGTGATAGTTTAACGACCCTAAAATTCATACTCTTGTAAATATGGTGTCTAAGCTAATTTCTACTAGTTTATAGAAGATAAATTTAGACTAAGGGGGGATCTCAAATACAAGATCTCTTACACAAGAAATTTCATGCATGAAAATAATATATTCATCTTTAAATACTTTCATCTCATGAGAAGAAAGAGATTCAAACAAAAAACATATATCTTTGATGGTTGTATTCCTAAGATGAGAGACCTCCGCATTAAGTATCATCTTGTTTCAAGGTAGCAAAATTTTCCAACAAACTTATTTGGGAAGGTTCGTCCATATTATGTTTAGGTTAGGTTTGATATGCAAGGATCCTAGGTAGTAATTTTTAAAATGCAATAAAAAATTTCACCAAGCATAAGAAATTATTTTAATTTTCCCTATTTCATTTGTAGCATCATCCCAAATTGATTGAGCATAATCACATTCTAGAAAGAAGAGGTTTTTTAGTCTCATCCTTCGTGAGAGGGTCCTTTTTATTTTGTTTTGTGATATTTTCCAATGTGATAATTCTATTGTGTGTCAATATCTAGTAGAAGGAATTTATCTTTAGCAACCCATCCTTACTCCATATGGATTTTCAATGTTTAGAGGAAGGAGTGGATGGAAATTCATTCAGAATTTGTAAATACCTCTCACAAATTGAATATAGACCAACGGATGCGATCATTGAAAAATGTTGTCATTTTTCCACAAATTGAATATAGACCAACGGATGAGATCATTGAAAAATGTTGTCATTTTTTCCAAAAGAGTAGGGGCCTGATAGGTCGTCCCGAGCTCCAACATGGTGAGCTTCTTGTGGAGTCCAAGCACCCAGATCCCTTGCATACCCTTTGCACTACGCATTGATTAATAGTGATAAGTATGGGGTTTATAAACACTAAATAGATCAAATTCTCTATCAATGTGGGACAAATCCCAAAAACCGACTCAATCTACACCGTTGATTACAAGATTAGACGATTCCTTAGTCTCTTAGATGAACTCTGTTGCAGATATTAATTTTATTGATTGCGTTGATTCTTGCATCAATCACCCATTCCTTCATCATGAGAATATCCTTCTTTGGGAACTCTTCAATGAAACCATGAAACATGGTGTGATTTCCATGACACGAGGTACAAGCACGTGAATCATAGGCATTTTTTATGCAAGGCCACTAGGACTTACTAAAATTGTGTAATGTTTCAATTCATAGAAAACATTCACTATTGAATTAAAAATATTGTATGAGTTCATAGCACCAAGAGTGGTAGATGGGATTCCAATGACTAGTCGTAGCCATGATGAAAAAAACACATCTAAAAACTGTTCATGAAAATCTTCAACAACCAAGAAAGAACTCAAGATATTAAAAGAAATATTCACCAATTCATCGATTTTTTTTCCTGAAATTAATGACGTCTCTCTGGATGAGATGCAATTTTGTATTTATGTGCCTCCTATGGCAGCAAAGTCAGTATTTCCAAAAAGAGGGGAAGGAATTTCAGCGTAGTACCCAACTCATTTCTCAACCAATTTAAATGTCCACCATTAACCCAATTTTCCTCTACAGATTAGCATAATTCATATTCATAATTTTGACATATTTATCTGGAAGCCCTGCAATCATCTTGTAATATAACATTAAACCGCTTTAAAAATGCTACACCAAACTCAAGATCCTTTCCATTGGAATGGTATGCAACAATGTTCATATTAGGTCTGAATATCAAGACTAATTTCCCAATGTGGTATTTACGAAATCCATCAAGTTTTCCCAAGCATCCCAAAAATCCATCAAGTTTTCACTCATAGCTTTTATTGAAAATTATTCACGCATTGAAGAGATCCATCATGTTAAACGAAAGAGATATGATACCATATGTATTAGTCCCATCCTACAATGGGAGAATGAAAGAGATTTGTAAAGGGTGTCTTACCTATTTCACCTTGAGTCACCAAGCTCTCCCTTCAAGGGTTTTTTTCCTAATTGAGTCTCTCACTTTGATCCAATAGTGACTAGGAAATTTCTCCTCTTCATGCAATGTACAATAAAGAACATAACTGATCCATACCAACACCTTTAAGGAATAATGAAATTAGAAGTTTAACAAGTTCAATGTTAGTAGAAGTTTCACCATTTTTTGAAAGAACTACAATCAAACATAATTCACTAGTTTCTATGGAAATTACATAGTTTGTCACTATTGATTTTACTTTTGGGTCCCACTGGAGTACCTTTTTGTCAATTTGCAAATCTCATTTGACCACAAAGATTCAAGAGAACTAACATGCAATTGAAAATAACTTACAAATACGTTAGTTCTTTCTTTTTCTTTTCAAGCTATAGCTTACAATTACCTCAGTTCTTGTTTTCTTCTTCTTCTTCTATATGGGGTTTAAACAATGACACACTAATACTTTTCATCTTTTCTGCACACTTCACATTTTGGCTAATATTATAATGATATAGGGGTGAATCCATGAAGATGGGTGTCTATTTTGGGGGGTCTTATGAGAAAATAAATTTGATTTTTTCATGTTTTTCAACTTTGGGCAAACGAAAGTGATATTTTCGTTGAGAATTTCACTTTGAAGTAAAAACAAAACTTTTAGAGAATTATGTTAGCTTTCTATTCATAATTGTTTCAAATTTTTTTATTGAGATTTGATATGTCGTTTCGGAAAATGTTTGACAGTGTGTCCTTATAAAATGAAAGGACTAAAAAATAGACATGTTTGGTTGTGCCCCTAAAATCATTGTTAAACTTGTGTTTTGCAAAAACAAAATATGTTACAAAAATATACACACAATATACTATTACGATGACTATAAGTTTGTAACCAACGAATCTATATACTAATTATAATATTTTTTTGAATTTGATCAATGGGGAAACCTTGTTGATTTTCAACATGTGTTTGGTTGCACCATTTTTCTTGCAATTGACTATAAAATTTAAAAATCTACAAATATCCTTTTGAAGTAAACACTTCAATTAAGCGCACCATATTTGTTTCAATTTTTTAGGTGGTGTATTTTTAAAGTTATATATTTTTCATTTCATTGCATGTTGAAAGAGATGAAACAAAACTCGACACATGTTAAGAAACAAAAAAAATAAAAATATCGGATCTCACCTATACACAACAAAATCTATACCTACGAAAAGTAGATTCAATGACAAAACTAATGGTATCAAGTCCGACAGTCGATTTGTAGTGTAAGGCATCCATTTTACCTTCTGAAAATGGAGAAAATTGAAAATTATGCAGGTTTCAAGTCTTAGAGGTTATTTGGCTGAACAATGTTTTTCCATTACGAAACCGTTATTTACAACGCAAACGCAAAAAAAATTTGTTGGCCGGAAAAAAATTTCGTCGGCCAGATTTTTTTTTAGCGCGCGTTCTTCTAGTTATATGCCATCAATGGTTGGTTATCTATTCATCAAATACAAGTTATCCATGCATGATAGTAAACAATAATAATACATTACAATTTATCATATTACTAGCACACCCACGAACAAAACAGGTACTCTTCAAGGAGATACACTAGGTTGAATATATCATTTGTCTAATAACTCCTGTAATTGTATTCTTCATTTCATTAATTCTAGGATACTCATATGATATGGAGCTCATGATACTAGTGTTGAAAACGACATTAGATCTATAGTAAAATCTAAATATCGTTTAGGTGTTAATACTAATATCTTATCACAAAATACAACTTCAAATTCCTTTAAAATAGGAAATTGTTCCAATTCCATTTTTTATTTTTCGGGCTCAAATTCTTTAATTTTGATGCCATAAAGTTGACACCCTTTCCTAATACACTTTTTACGTTGTAGTGCTGAAATTTTTCATGTATATAAAGGTCTATAAATTTCATTCATTGTATGATACTTATCCTCCTCATCCACACTACTAAAATTTTTATGCAAATAGTCGACAACAACTTTATGAGATTCTAGTCAATCCATACCTATAAAAATGTCATAGGATCCTAGGGAAGTATATTTAAATTAACTGATGTATCCAAGTCATTAAAACCTAATAACAAATCTTTAACTATCTCCGTAACTTTCCTTTTTACCTTTGTTGCCAGCTATACCAACCATGCATTTTTTTTGTTTTTCCTTACTAAGTTTACACTTTTCAACTACTTTTGGTGCAATGTAACTTAAACTAGATCTTAAATTGATAAGTATAGAAACATGTATGTTCAAAACTTTAAATTCTACTTCCAACACGGTGGATTGATGGTTCGCTTGCCGATATTCCAAAGAAACATTAACTATAGGGATATTCCTCGCTATGTCATTCACAATAGAAGCTTCTTGCAACATGCTTACGAGTTACTATTCCATCCTCCACTGGAAGTTTCGAAACCCTTTACCCCATTTCTATTGGTTGAACCTCGCCTATTGTAATTTTTATCAGTATGACCTCTTGTTCCTTTTCCAAAAGGTGAGGGTTTAAATCCTTTCCTACGTTGATCAATCTTTTCAATTTTTTTTTATTTTTCCAACTTCTACTCAATTTGGATATTTGTTTAAACAAATGGTTGCACAACTAGGCCTTTCTAATTACTTCATCCATTATTGAGGAATTTCAAACACAATATTTTCCTTATACACTGGGGGTAAACAACTGATAAAACTGTATACCTTAGCTTTTTCAACTCTTAGGTATGGTACATAGCGTTGTAAAATTACAAACTCGGTTACAAATTCTTCCATGGTTAACAATCCTAGTCTCAAATCATTGAATTATTTGGATTTCTCATCATATTATCGTTCTGACATATACATTTTTTCAATAGTATTTTACAAAATTTCCAACTCAACTCTTTACTATGTATGTTACTGACACTCTTAGCCTCCTTTCACCATAGAGCAAATTTAACAACCAAGATTCTATCACTTCCTCAAATTCTCCATCAAACATGGAGGGCCTTAACTTTTTGAATTCTCCCTATAACTCTACAAGTCTTTCTTTTTGTTTTTTTGTATTCATTTTATCACCTTTCTTTAAATCCTAGGGGGTTATGTAGGAATGCTATTTGTAGTTTCCTCACTACTGTAACTTTGTAGTGCTCCTTTTCTTTTCTTGTAAGGAACATAAAATTAATATAATAATTAAGTTGATAATGTTACCTTAGAATAAAAAATATTAAAATTCAGAATCAAGTTGCTAATTTTACCTTAGTAATAAAAAATATTTCTATCAAAACTTTCTAACATTCCTAACATTCTCAACTTCCCAACACTACATCTACAATAATACATAAACTTAATAATACATACTTTCATATATTTTGCACCTATAAAAACTTCCTAACATTCCAAACATTTCCTAACATTCATTCATATATTTTCACCTATTAAAACTACCTAACATTTATTCATATATTTGCACCTATCAAAACATTCACTCCTAAAATTCCCACATTCACTGTTAACATTCACTCCTAACATTGCACCTATCAAAACATTCTCTCCTAACATTCACCCATTCCCACATTCACTCATAATATTGACATTCCCCATATATTTATTCTTAACATTAACATTCATGTATATTCATTCTTACATTCATTTATACATTCATATATTTGCACCTATCAAAACTTCCTAACATTCCTAGCCTTTCTTAACATTCATTCATTTATTTGCACCTAACATTTCCTAACATTCATTCTTAACATTCATTTCAAACATTCATATATCTGCACCTATCAAAACTTCCTAACATTCCTAACATTAACATTTCCCCGTATATTCATTCTTAACATTAGATTGCACCTATCAAAGCATTCATTCCTAACATTCCCCTATTTCCACATTCACTTCTAACATTCACTCCTAACGTTGCACCTATTGTTGTGCCCCATATTTTGACTTGGGCATATTTATCACTCAAACTTATTACACTGTATTTACTTATTATATGTGGACTCAACTATACTTCGTAAACTATATTTTGGCATGTTATATGTGATTATTTACTGATGTTATGATGTTATCAGGATTATGCTCTAATTATGATATTATGATGTTATCATGCTTATATTTATGCTTTGATTATGATGATACGATGATTAACATGCCTATGTAGATGCTTTGATTATGATGTTATGATGATTACCATTTATATGAAATTATTGTGCTTATGCAATTACCATGTGGTAGTCGTCATCAGATTCATTTATTTCATAACACAAAACATATATTTGATTGTAATCCTTGATATGATGTGATATGTATGATGTGGTACATGGGCACCCATCCATGATGCGATTGATTTTATGATTTTATATGATGAAAGGAAATAATGTTGATAATATGGACCAGCTATTGATTTAATATTGTTATGAATGCATGTTTCATAGTGCTAACCTGCAGGGTACAGGGGCTATGTGATAGCCAAGTGTGTGATGCAAAGTATGACTTAATACATATCTTGAAGAGGGCCTTAATTTCCAAGTGATGGTACGATGACACGTACCAATAAACTCAATAGCAACGCAGTATGGTTTGATGGAGTATATACCCAGTATGTTGAGAGGGATGGATGTATTTCCCACCCCATGTCACTTTGATACCTGAGGTCATGGGAGGGCAGTGCTGAGACACGCTCCCCAAGTTGTTGTGATGACGACGGTCGGATGCCTGCTAGGAGAGGCTAGGTCCGCTAGTTAGCCGACGCTACCGCTCTCAGGTTTTGTTTGGGAAGGTCAGTACAACTGGCATCCACTTTGTACTAGCAGAGGAAGGAAAGGGAGGATGCGGACGTAGGTTAGGATGGTTTGACATATTAGTTATTATTGTTGAGTGTTGGACATTTATGATACCAGATTAGTGATGGTAGGTACCAATCTTAATTGACTGATTAATAAGAACATAACTGTTAAATAACTCTAAATGTCAAAGAAATCATATTATATCTGTATATTATTCTTGTTG
>LPNX010223085.1:419905-445537 GCA_001517045.1 Pseudotsuga menziesii | reverse complement strand
ACAATTCAAGAAAATTTATTTACGTACAACAAATGTCTTAAATAATATGAACTGGTTGGACTGCCCAAGAAAGAACTAAATAATACTTATTATTTTAAATATGAAGGAGGTGGTGGAATAGGAGAGGCGGTGGAAGAAGGAAGGGGAAGGAGGTATAAGGAGGGGGATCGAATGGTTGAAGAGGGGGGATGATTTGTTGGAGAGTATTTTGGTGAGACTTTTTTTTACAGAAGAAGGGAGGAAAGAAGGTGCTGGAACAGAGGGGGAAGAAAATTGAAGGAGGGGGTTAACTCCAGAGGAAGAATTACACTCGTGAACAAGGAAGTTGCTATCGGTTTTATCAGCACGTGCGCTCGGGGCTATCGGTTTCCTAGGGCCAGCAGGTTCAATGCTGGTCGGCAGGGTGGATCATCCGAATTGGCATCAAGGCTTAGACGAGGCTCAGGTGAGGGAGAGGCAAGGCTACAGGAGTAAGTATTCAGGGACTATCTTCAGCTTGCTTAAAGTTCAGGTATTTTTTGGTGTAACCCTCTCATTAATGCACAAATAAACGAATCCTGAAAATCAGAATAAGAATAAATGTGATTTTGTTGTTACATATTTGGACTTAGTGCTCTACCCAACAAGCAAAGCACTACAGATGCTGTAAGTAAGCATAATGATTTCAATCATATATGGAGCTCAATTATTACCGTAATGAACAGATGTGTAGTGCTTTGCTTGCCGGGAAGAGCACTAAGTCCAAATATGTAACAACAAAATGACATTTATTCTTATTTTGATTTTCAGGATTCGTTTATTTGTGCATTAATGAGAGGGTTACACCAAAAAATACCCGAACTTTAAGAAAGCTGAAGATAGTCCCTGAATCCTTACTCCTGTAGCCTTGCCTCTCCCTCACCTGAGCCTCGTCTGAGCCTTGATGCCAATTCGGATGATCCACCCTGCCGACCAGCATTGAACCTGCTGGCCCTAGGAAACCGATAGCCCCGAACGCACGTGCTGATAAAACCGATAGCAACTTCCTTGTTCACGAGTGTAATTCTTCCTCTGGAGTTAACCCCCTCCTTCAATTTTCTTCCCCCTCTGTTCCAGCACCTTCTTTCCTCCCTTCTTCTGTAAAAAAAAGTCTCACCAAAATACTCTCCAACAAATCATCCCCCCTCTTCAACCATTCGATCCCCCTCCTTATACCTCCTTCCCCTTCCTTCTTCCATCGCCTCTCCTATTCCAGCACCTCCTTCATATTTAAAATAATAAGTATTATTTAGTTCTTTCTTGGGTAGTCCAACCAGTTCATATTATTTAAGACATTTGTTGTACGTAAATAAATTTTCTTGAATTGTGCAATTCTTCACCCCTAATGAGATGGTGGGAAATTACTAAATGCTTATCCTATTGAATTGTATGTGTTAAATTTAAAGCATAACCAACTATCATAAAATTACACCAATATTGTTTGTTTAAGTTTTATGTTGAATGGTAAAATAATGGTAATAATAGTATTGTCAATTATTATATGTTATTAATAACTTAATAATAAGTACTTAATAATAAACACTAATAATATACAATAATAATAATAGATAATAATAACAGAAATAAAATAATAATTAATATTATTAATCAATAAATAATTAATTGATTGAAACGATAGCATCGACATGTTTATGTTTACTGTTAAGTCCCCTCGCACATTGACAAGAGGGTTACACCAACAAGAGGGTTACACCAAAAAATACCTGAACTTTAAGCAAGCTGAAGATAGTCCCCGAATCCTTACTCCTGTAGCCTTGCCTCTCCCTCTCCTAATCCTCGTCTGAGCCTTGATGCCAATTCGGATGATCCACCCTGCTGACTAGTGTTGAACCTGCTGGCCCTAGGAAACCAACGGGTTTCCTATCCCCCGAGCCCACGTGCCGATAAACCCGATAGCAACTTCCTTGTTCATGAGTGTAATTCTTCCTCTGGAGTTAACCCCCTCCTCTAGTTTTATTCCCCCTCTGTTCCAACACCTTCTTTCCTCCCTTCTTCTGTAAAAAAAAAAATCTCCTCAAAATACTCTTCAACAAATCATCCCCCCTCTTCAACCATTCGATCCCCCTCCTTATACCTCCTCCCCCTTCCTTCTTCCACCGCCTCCTTCATATTTAAAATAATAAGTATTATTTGGTTCTTTCTTGGGCAGTCCAACTAGTTCAGATTATTTAAGACATTTGTTGTACGTAAATAAATTTTCTTGAATTGTACAATTCTTCACCCCTGATGAGATGGTGGGAAATTACTAAATGCTTATCCTATTGAATTGTATGTGGTAAATTTAAACATAACCAACTGTCATAAAATTACACCAATATTGTTTGCTTAACTTTTATGCTGAATGGTAAAAGAATGGTAATAATAGTATTGTCAATTATTATATGTTATTAATAACTTAATAATAAACACTAATAATATACAATAATAATAATAGATAATAATAACAGAAATAAAATAATAATTAATATTATTAATCAATAAATAATTAATTGTAGTATTATTATTAATTGATTGAAATGATAACATTGACATGTTTATGTTTACTCTTAAGTCCCCTCGCACATTGATTCTTAATAAATAAGGTACATTTATAGGTTTAAATAAATCACAATTACTTAGTTAACCCATCCAACTATCCAAGCTTAATGTCTTTAAATTAATATTTCATACTAGCGTGCATGTGTGAGGTGTGCATGCATGGCCAGTACATGCACAGGCTGCACATGTACTATAACCAAAACACCTAAATTCTAGCTGATATAAATAATATTTCATGCAATAAGACAAATATATAGATATAATATGATTTCTTTGACATTCAGAGTTCTTTAACAGTTATGTTCGTATTAATCAGTCAATTAAGATTGGTACCTACCATCACTAATCCAAGATCATAAATGTCCAACACTCAACAATAATAAATAATATGTCAAACCATCCTAGCCTATGTCTGCATCCTCCCTTTCCTTCCTCTGCTAGTACAAAGTGGATGCCAACTGTACTGACCTTCCCACACAGAACCTGAGAGCGGTAGCGTCAGCTAACTAGCAGACCTAGCCTCTCCTAGCAGGCATCCGACCGTCGTCATCACAACAAATTGGGGAGCGTGTCTTAGCACTGCCCTCCCATGACCTCGGGTATCAAAGTGACATAGGGTGGGAAATACATCCATCCCTCTCAACATACTGGGTATATACTCCATCAAACCATGCTACGTTTCTATCGAGTTTATTGGTATGTGTCATTGTACCATCACTTGGCAATTAAGGCTCTCTTCAAGATATGTATTAAGTCATACTTTGCATCACACATGTGGCTATCACATAGCCCATGTACCCTGCAGGTTAGCACTATGCAACATGCATTCATAACAATATTAAATCAATAGCTGGTCCATTTTATCAACATTATTTCCTTTCATCACATAAAATCATAAAATAAATCGCATCATGGATGGGTGCCCATGTACCTGTTGGAGCAGGGCCCCGTAGCTACAGGAAAAGTTGTCATATCGAAACAGGAAAGTAAAAGGAAATAGTACCTGAAGCGGTTGAGAAGAGAGCTCAACCATTGCATTTAAGGTAGCGACGATGACAGGAGGGCTCAGCCACCCTCATAAATGGAAAAGGAGCAACGGGCCAAGGTATTAAAGACAAAGGACAAAAGGGGAGTAACCGAGGAAGCGATACCCATACTTGTGATCAGTGCCGAAAATCATGGAAGACTGCTGGAAGTTGCAGTGTGACCAGTAAACGACAGTTCAAAGTACAGATAGGTCTACTGTCACAGTTAGGGTTTTGGGTTACTGTTGGGATAGGCCCACAGTGTTGTATAACGGTGAGACCTTCGGGCTACCTATTTAAGCATGTATTTTGTATTATGAAGGGTTAGAAAAGTTAGTTGGCTAGCTAGTTAGTTGTTGCTATCTGTCATCAGTATTGTGAGACATTGAGGAAGAGTCAAGCTCTGGTTCTGTTATTAAGTCTGTAGTTATCTTACTGTAACCAGTGGCTGGCTCCTTGAGTATGAATGTAACAATCCGTAGGGATTGAGAGAGAGAGAGAGAGAGAGAGAGGAAGAGAAGAGATCTAAGAGAGAAGGGATCCCAGCTGTGTGTGTGAAATTTCCTAGAAGATCTCAAGCTGCATAAGAGGTTGCAGCGGAACTGTGTTACTCTCTCAAGATATAATAAAACACAGTTCCTATGGATGTAGCTTCCCCCCTGGAAGTGAACCACGCAAAATCCGTGTGTTGTGCGACTGTTTCATGTGATTGTGCTCTAACTTACTTGCTATCTGCTATCTATTACATGAACTTTGCTTATCAGTTAATGAATGTATGTATGCTATTCTTCAGTTTACAGTAACATAGAAGGTTAAATGCGAGTTGAATGTGTTGAGTATCCTGTATATGAGTTTATCAGTGCTTGATTCATGACAACTGACAGTTATAGTGTTAAGTGACGTCTGTATATTTAGTTCAGCGAGTTGAGCGTAATTGATGTTAAGCGTGTTAAACTGTAGAAGCTTAAGTGAGGTTGTTTAACATCCTAAAGAAGGTTGACTGAGCTACTATACTTAGGGAGGAATCCTCTGGACTTTGAGAGTTGATGAGCATATTGAGTCTTACTGTAGGAAACATCACAGTGAAGAAAGGAGATATCGCACTCTCGGAGGAGTTGCGGTGTGAGATATCGCGGGTTCAGAGTCGAGCAGGAGAGAAAGTTGCGCATCATCCTAGAAGCTGCGATGCGATAAGAGTCAATCCCATAGCAGAGTCAGCTAGGAAGAAAGAAACAACCCTTGCTAATAGATTCCGCTGGTTAAGTAGCGTCAGGAGTACCTAGGATGCTACAGAACCTGGTTGAGGAAACCTGATTCTTGATCCAACCCATTTAGGATCACTTTGGGTGAGACTTCAGGCCGTTCTACGGTTTTTCGCTGAAAGGGCCACTGAGCTAGGGGTTTTGTTGGTGCAATAAAGTAAACCTGGGTCTACCCAGAAAAGAGAAAGAAGCCAACAAATGCTTTCGTCGCTGGTTTTGAACAAATTGAAGAGCTGATGTTCTGTTGGCATCCTACTAAAGAAGAACTTAACCGATGGGTTGAGTCTAAGGAAAGAGAATTTGCTGAGAAAGAAAACAAGAGTCCTAGGCTGAGTACAGAGGACTGGCTATAGAAACATATCTTCACAGACCTGCATGCGTTATTTTTTGCTACCTATGCAAATGAGTTGTACGACTGGTTGTCAAAGTTGAATGATAAGCCCGTATTCAAGAAGAAAATGAACATTGTCTGGACACCAGAGCTGATTCACACTGTGAAGAGCATAGATAATCCCATTTCGCAGGCAGTAGAATTCTGGCTTGCGAGTTTGATGGAAGGTTTCATTACAGAGTTTGCAGTTGATCAAAGAAAGAGTTTCAGTGAAGCAGAGAGGTACTTATTCAAAGGATATCGCGGTCAGTACCTAAACTCTTTAAATTTGTCCCTTAAGATGTTATTGTATGAAAAAGGAGTACTGAATATATTCTCAGATGAATAAGTTAAGTGAGTGTAATGTCAAAAGAGTTTGAGAGTGATTTTGAAGAAATTGGATGTACACGTAGCGGTAAGAAATATAAAGTAGATTTCAGATCTTCCTTATTCGAAAACAGTTCAGATAGTACTAGAGAATAGAGTCAAAGTAATAGAGAAAGAAAAACAGGGGGTATCCCTTACCACCCTTATACCCCATAGAAACTGACCGGGACTCAGAATAATCCCACAGGAACTCCATCTAGTAGTTCACACATAGTACATACTACCTCTACACCACCTACATTTACACCACCAAGTGGTATTAATACAGCAAATCAGAATCCACCTCGTAGAACAGAATGGGGGATGACATGAAATTACCTACCTTTAGGGGTACAGGGGTAGAAGACCCAGAACAACATTGGTTCCTATGTGAAATTGTATGGACCATTAAATAGATCCAGGATGACAATACTAATCTTGTCCAATTGGCCACTACACTTAGAGACAGAGCTTTAACATGGTATATGAAGTATACATCAGCACAGAACAAAACACTTGTAGAGGTCAAGACCGCAATGATTAAGGAATTTAAGAAACCCAAGTCTAAGTCACAATGTATCATAGAACTTAAAGACATCAAACAGTTACCCACATAGTCAGTATGGGATTTCGATCAGAAATTTAAAGCTCTTATAGACCAAGTTATTTTTGAGTTTGCGTTGGAGTAGCATAAGGAATGCTTCATCGCAGCACTGCTCCCTCATATTAGACTTCCACTAATGCAACAGAAACTCCATATGCAGGATGACGCATTGGAGATGGCAATGAAACTAGAGGCTTCACCTTTAGCTGAGATTAGTGCAGGTATGACAAACTTACAGAATCAGGTAGCCAATATCACTTTACAACTACATGAGATTAAGAAAGGAAAAGAGGTTGAACAAGAATTATGGTGTACAAAGTGTAAAGGACATGGCCATACCAAAGATAACTGTCCAGTATTTGTTAAGTATATAGCAAGTGGGGCTCTTAACCCCTTAGTACAGAATCAAGGGCCATGGTGTGAAATATGTAGAACAAGAGGACATAGACCACAGGAATGCCCTTTACTTCAGAAGTATGTACAAACTCCTAAGAATTTATACTGTAGCTTCTGTAAGTCAGTAGGACGTGGTGAAAATAATTGCAGAGCTTATGATCTCATGATAGAGAGAAAACATGACTTCTACAGAGTCCAGTCAGAGACATCAGAAACAGTAGCAGGTCCACAGCATGAACCGGCTCATGATGGCCATGGTGGAGGATTCAGAGGAAGAGGTCATGGTGGAGGATTTGGCCGTGGCTGTTGACCAATTGTTTGTTACAACTGTGGAGCTGTAGGACATTATGCTAGGGATTGGAAAAAACCTACTACAACATGTAAGTATTGCAAGTCCTATGATCATACTATATAAGAATGTCCTATTTTGATAGCTAAGATTAAGGATCCTAAGCCAGCAGTAAACCAGAATATTTAGCTTATTGCTGTTGAGCAGAAAGAACCAGAACCAAGAGTCAATTTTGTGACTTGCAGCAGTGCTTCTACTAGTAGGACATCGCAGGATGCCAAAAATAATACAGGTCTGAAGTGGGTGCGTAAAGCTACTGATAAATATACACCACTTGACCTGCAGAAGAACAAAGAAACATTTCAGCAAGCTAAAACTTTATTTACTGACCCTACACCATCAGGATCGCAGATATTTCCTCGTAGGGGTGTACTGCAGAAAAAACCTTGTGGTGTTAGTCCTGTGTAGATATCGCAGGCTACCACATCTGGAAGGTGTGAAGAGGATGAGTTGACAAGAAGTGTACAATCCTTCCTGTGGAGCTGCTTGAAACTAGTAAGAAATGAGAAAGCCATAGGAGAGCTTCAACTCATCATAGATTAGTACCAACAGTATTCTTCCGTGAGCAGTACGCGGCGTGCTCTTCATAATATTATGGGCCATACAAGAACAGGAAGAGAAATGAGACTCACAACGCAAATTGGAGAGTTTGAAATGGATGAGGTAATCCTATATTTAGGATCAGAGGTAAATGTTCTTACTAAGCAGACATGGGAACAGATGGGTAGCCCTAAGTTATCCATATCACCTATCCATCTGCGATTAGCCAATTAGCAGAGGGTATCGCCACTGGGTCGATTACCGCAAGTACTAGTTGATATTGATGGAGTTCACAGCTTTGCAGATTTTGAAGTCATAGAAATTATTGGCGATAACAGACCATATCCATCTTTATTAGGTATTGATTGGGAAATTGATAACATGGATGTTATCAACTTGAATAAAAGACAAATGACCTTTGAGGATAAATAGATTCGAGTCATCGCACTGTTGGATCCTTTTCAGGGTCCTCGATACATTGAACCTATCAGAGCAGAGGAAGAGGTGCATAATATGGAGAGCCTCTATCAGATGAATACTAACCAGAGTGATTATATCAATCCCACTACCGAAGGAAATATTAGTTGGCGATGCGATAGCTCATGCGCATCGGATTCGGATGTTGGTTTACAAAATTGGTAGAATAGACTTTATGAAGTTTCAGCTCACAGATGTGCATTTATGACTAAGTCACTGCGATGGATTGGCACAGAGGTTAAGGATATTCCGTCATTTGATGGCTTAGTAGATGTCAATGAATTTTTACAGCAGTTTGAGCAGGAAATCCCTCATGAGCAGAAGATGGTAGCTATTGACCTTGCAGTTAGAGCCACACCTGCAAGATGGTGGCATGCACATAAATAAAATATTGCATCATGGGATGATTTTAAGAGATTGATGATGATCAGATTCTCTAATGACAAGGAGTGTTTACAGCAGAAATATACAGGAGAAAGTGACCCAAGGTCACATATTAAGATTTGTGAATAGAATTGGTCAGACATTCCAGATGATGAATGGGTTCACCTATTCATTCACACTTTAGACACAGTCCCAAGGAACTGGTACACTGAGACAGAGTTGCGCAGAGGAACGATTACATGGCCAGTTATGATAGACAACTTTGTACTCACTTTCAATTTTGAATCTGAGTATCCAAGCATTGATCATGCTCTAGAGATTATAAAGACTAAGATATTTGATGACTGTACCCTACCAGTGTATGCTCAGCCTGATTGCGCCATCCAGTTAGAACATGCGCTAGAGTGTTACAACTTCGTAGAAGAGCCAGGTGATGAGGATGAGAATCCTCACAGTATCAACATTCCAGAGTCAG
Source organism: Pseudotsuga menziesii (assembly GCA_001517045.1). Taxonomy (NCBI): domain Eukaryota; kingdom Viridiplantae; phylum Streptophyta; class Pinopsida; order Pinales; family Pinaceae; genus Pseudotsuga; species Pseudotsuga menziesii. The sequence continues at coordinate 436,712 of LPNX010223085.1, read as the reverse complement.
AAGGGATTCGCGAAGTTGATGGACCAAAGCTAGAGATTCCAGCTGTTATAGAGCCTATTAAGATTAAAAAGATCAATATTGGCACAGAAATAGAACCAAAGTTTGCATCTATTGGAGACTATTGGGATGATGAAATGGTAGGACACATCGTATATTTGTTACATGACTATCAGGACTTATTTCCCACTAAGTTTATAGAGATGGAGGGAATAGTAGGAGATTTGGGAGTCATGAGGATACCTTTGAAAGAGGATGCTAGGCCAGTTAAGCAGCGTCCATACAGATTAAATCCTCATTATAAATAAAAAGTTAAGGATGAGATTGATAAGATGCTAGTAGAAGGCATCATTGAGCCAGTAGAAGAGAGTGAATGGGTTAGTCCCATGGTTGTGCAAGAAAAGAAAACTAAAGGAGAAATCAGGATTTGTGTCGATTTGCGCAAACTCAATGACACATCACTTCATGACCCATTTCCGACACCTTTTACTGATGAAGTTTTAGACAATGTGGGAGGACAGGAGATCTAATCATTCACTGATGGATTTTCAGGCTATCATCAGATAAGAATCCATCCAGCGGATCGACATAAGACCACCTTTGCGACAGAATGGGGCTCATTTTAGTATACGGTAATTCCCTTTGGTCTTAAAAATGCACCAGCTATTTTTTCTAGAGTAGTGGTTGCTGTCTTTAAGGAATACATCCATAAATTCTTAGAAGTCTATTTTGATGATTGGACTGTATTTGGATTAATCAAAAATCATATAGGAGATTTAAGGCTCATGTTAGAGAAATGTAGGCAATATCATATTTCTCTTAACTTGAAGAAATGTATATTCTGTGCACCATTTAGTATTTTTTTGGGTCATATTGTTTACAGACAAGGCTTGATGGTAGATCCTGCAAATATTGCCATCATTGTAAATCTTCCAGCACCCAACTCAGTCAAGCAATTGAGGACAATGCTTGGTCATACCGAGTATTATAGAAAATTCATAAAGGGCTATGCAAAGATCACATCACCTATGGAAAAGTTGTTAAATAAAGAAGTGAAATTCCTATGGACTGAGGAATGCCGACAAAGTTTAGACACTCTTAAAGAGAAGATGGTCACAACACCCATCTTAGTATTTCCAGATTGGAACAAACCATATCATGTACATGTGGATGCATCTGGCATCGCACTGGGGATTGTCTTAACACAGCCAGGAGAAGGGGGTATCGATCACCCTATCACGTACTCAAGCAGAAAGCTATCCACCACAGGAAATAACTATACCACTACGGAAAGAGAAGAATTAGCTATGGTGTATGCTCTATAGAAGTTCAGGCACTACCTGTTGGGTGCCCCATTCAAGATGTTCACTGACCATTCCGCTTTAAAGTATTTGGTAAATAAGCCAGTGTTAGGAGGAAGGATCTACAGATGGTTACTCCTATTTCAGGAGTATGATTTTGAAATTATTGTAAAACCAGGGAGATTGAATGCTGGACCTAATCATCTCTCATGGATAGAATCAGGAGAAGAACCAAGTAATCGAGAGGATAATTTTCCAGATGTGCAATTTTTTTCTATCCATATCGCAAATGAGTATTACACAGATATTATTCACTTTCTCAATACAGGGTGGGCACTAGTTGAATTTACTAAGCAACAAAAGAAACAGTTAGTTGTTAAAGCAACAGATTTCACTTTGATCGCAAGACAGTTATACAAGTTAGGTCTATATGAAGTCCTGCGCAAATGCGTTATGCCACACGAGAAAGAGGCCATTATCAGAGAAGCACATTCAGGTATCGCAGGAGGTCATTTTGTAGGAAAGCCGACTGTTCAAAAAATTCTAGCTGCAGGATTATGGTGGCCTACTTTGCATAAAGACACTAAGGAGTTTTGAAGATGTTATGATATCTGCCAGAGGGTAGGAAAACCTTCAAGGAGAGATGAAATGCCGCTGCGACCACAGATTATGCTGTGAGAAATTGACAAGTGGGCTGTAGATTTCATGGGTCCTATCAACCCACAAGGGAAACAAACTGGTGCGAGATACATCATCACAAGAACATAATACCTCACCAGATGGGTAGAGGCTAAAGCATTAAGGAATTGTGATGCTGCTACAGCTGCAGAGTTCATTTTTGAAAACATCATTAGTAGATTTGGATGTCTAGCAATTTTGATGAGTGATCAAGGCACACACTTTCTGAATCGCACTATTGAGGCCTTGATCGAGGAATTTCAGATACAACACCATAAGAGCACTCCCTACCACCCACAAGCTAATGGTACGGTGGAGGATTTTAACAAGATTATAGAAAATGCTCTTACTAAGATCTGTAACAGTCAAAGAGATGACTGGGACCTTAGGGTTAATGCTGTGTTATGGGCTTATAGGAATACATGTAAGAAACTCACAAGACACACACCTTTCAGCTTGGTGTATGGACAAGAGGCTATTATGCCTATGGAATATATTATTCCCAGTTTAAGAATTGCTCAAATTACCGAGATGGCTGATACAGATACGATGAATGAAATATTAGCGCAACTACTTACCTTAGAAGAAGACAGATTCATTGCATGATTTCAGCAAAAAGTGCAGAAGGCATGAGAAAAAGCTTGGCATGATAGGAACATCAAGAGCAATATTTTTTAGACAGGAGACCTAGTGCTCCTTTATGACAGCAAGTTTATTAAGTTTCCAGGGAAGTTCAAGACACATTGGTTGGGGCCATATCAGATTCAATAAGTCACAGAAGGAGGTGTCGTTCAGCTCAGTAAACTGAATGGGGAACTTGTTCCTACTTTGATTAATGGCAGTAGGCTTAAGATTTATAGTGATAGCCACTCCACCTCTAAAACCTAACTTAGAGAACTAAGTGGTGCAGATGTCCAGTGTAGTTGAAAGGAGGCATTGCACCCATAACTAGTCTACACCAGGTGAAAAAGTTCTAAGTAGGAGGAATCACAGTAGGAAAGTTTATTTTGCGCAAATCATAGGACGATTGCGGAGTTTTTGAACGTTGCAGAGTTTCACGCCAACTTTTTGGTCCAGGACGACGTGGTGTGACATCGCAGCGAGACAATGTTCCCCGTGCTGCAAAGAATATTTTGAAAGGGAAAGAGGGCCAGTCACTTCGCCTTCTGACAAGCAATCAATGTAGATATGACAGGTATACGTTTCTCTAGATTTGGAAACAGTACAATGATTGTCCTAGATTTGGTAAATCTTGGTCAAGGCCGGTGCTTGCACACAATTTTCAAGGGAAATTTGATCGGATTTTTAGCAATTAATGAGGATCGGGGCGCCGGGTGTTGTCTCGTCCATGCAATAAATGCCACCAATGGGTCCAGCCTAAGCGACCGTTGCTTCAGAGATTATTGCCTTCATTACAAATACACAGATCATTTAAACAGAAGGGTTACTTTTGTGATTTTTGAGAGTTATAGAGTAATTTGTAGAGTTTTCCCTGTGCAGAGATACTCCAATTACAGAGTGCTGGTTTCCCCATTTTTGCAGCCATTACCAGTCCAGAGTATCACATTGGGCGGTTTATTTTTGAGAAGGAACCTTTAGAAGACATTGTGCAATGATTCCAGCGTGGTGGCCTCGAGTCTCCTATGATGACGCCACCCAGGGTTGTGAAATTAGGTGCACCACAGGTCAGGCAGATGCCAAGGATGAAGAGCCAAGCTCAGGTAGTAGAAGAGTCCAGATCAGAGCACGAAGAAGAAGTTCACATGGCAACAATATACATTGTGCCATGAGTCGAGGACGCACCATAGGTAACCATTCCCAAGGGTGCTAAGTTTCCTATTCCGCTACCGTCGATTGATCCTCGTGTAAAGGAAGATGGAGAATTGTTAGGATATGTCCCTATTCTCAAATTTACAGACTATAACCTTGGAGACAGTAAGACATATCTTCAGTTTTGACTGGATCAGTATCTTACGGTTCATAGGAACTCAGTGACTGATGTAGATGAGTTTGTTCCTATGGAACATGTCCAGATTCTTGAGCAGTCAGGCTTGCTCAATTTGTTGAAAATACCACATTTTGGACGAGGTGCAGAGGTTAATGCCATGGGGCATGTGCTACTTTCCTGTGTACATGGAGGTTACCTATGGCTGGGTAACAGGGTTGATCTGAACGTCGATTTGATACACCGCATCACCGGGCTGTCCAAGATCGGTAAGGACCCTCAAACGCATATATCAGGGAAAAGCAAGGATACTAAGCTACTAGCGCTTCTCGTTAACAAGTATAAGCTACAGAGAGGAGGTCCCACTTATGAACTCATAGCCTTAGTAGATGATACACTCAGATTTATAGCCAGTCTGCTTGCAGAAAGACTGTTAACTAAGGTTCGCCTGAAAGAAGTCACAGGAGCAGTAATTCACCTTGCCGTGTAAGTCGCAAAAGGTGAACAATTTAATTGGTGTTTGTTTTTATTAAATATGTTTCTTGCAGATTGTTTGGCAGTGCAGGTTGAGGAAAACCATCCCTTCCACTTCTCGTGGTTTCTTATATTATGTGCATTCGTCGGGTGGAGAGAGCCGCCCCATACCCAATTTCTAAAGCTATGAGGCGGAGAGTGTAGAGGTGCAAGATATGCAAACTTATGGGAAAGCAACAGTCCAGCCAAGAAAAAGATAAATATGATAGTATTCTATGAATACTATAAGTTGTTGAAGCAAGTCATATAGGAGACACCGCGGATCAACATAAAGGTTGTTGACATGTATCAAAATTATCTTGATTTCATTGCAGACAGTCATACAATCTATCTAAGGCCAAAAGGGTTTAGAACGGATAACTGGGCTATTGGTTCATTCAGGATGACAGCGCAGGATGTAGAAGATGTCATCAAAGAATTTGATGAAGAGTGGAAGAAGGCATTAGAAGATGCCACAGCAGGAACTGTACCAACAGATACCGCACCAATAGATCCATTGGACAAAGGAAAAGATAAGGTGGGTTCCAAGAGGAAAGATGCAGTAGAAGTGCCACCAGCGGCACACAAGAGGAAAAAATTCAAAGCCTTAAATCCAACTACAGAGTCTGCACTAACAGAGGATGAATATGATCAAATTGCAGCAAGATTGTAAGAGGAGATGCGAGACTCATTTCAGGCGATGCAGACATCGCAGGACAAGCTGCAGAGCACGATAGAGAAGCAGCTTTTGGAGTTGAAAGCACTAACTGAGAAGACTGCCATGATGCAGACTCAGCCAGTCAAGGCGATAGCAGGAGAAAGCTCACAACCACCGATTTCCCACGAGGAAGTCTTTGCAAAGGATCGCATCAATACAGTGCTAATATTGCTAGGGAGCATCTGATTCCCTATGTCGATGATTGATGTGCAAATACAGGTTAGACAACCTGTCGAGGTTAATATAGCACAATTCCCTATTGATCAACTACAGATGATCCAGTAGTAGATAGCCGCAGAGCTCAGCGATAGAGAGCTTGTGACTCATAAGCAGAACACTTAGTTGAGACAACAGAATGCAGAGCTCACCGCAGGCTTTTAGACAAAGGCGGAGGAGTTAATAAAATATGAAGAAAGAGAACAGGATCTAAGTTAGGTCTTGCAGAACATTGCATTGGAGTTACCCCAATGTAGCATCGAGTTTTCCTTTCCTCTAACGCAGAAAGTAAGAAGAATTGCAGATAGAGCAAAGGCTCTGGAAGAGATAGTGGCCAAGATGAAGGAAGACCACAAGGCGCAGATTGCTGAGCTTGAGGCTCGAGCACCAGGAACACCTGAGGTAGACAAGGAAGCAAGGGCACAGGCCTTTAGACTCACTTCAACACAGATGAAGTGTCGCATAGATGATGCAGAGTCATTGCTAGCTGATGCGACAAAGACATGGTCGGAGCTAGAAGAGCTCCCAGATAGAATGGATTTGCAGCAGAGCATATAGAACATAGAGAATGCAATAGCACAAATAAAGGAAGAAGTCAAGAGCTTAGTAGATCTTGCAAAGATGAAGATGATGACATAGATGAACTACTTGCAACAGGAAGCACAGCGGTTGCGAGAAAAAGATATACAATTCAATAATATGCTTCAACCGTATCAGGAACAAATCACAGAGCTGGTCGATGCGGTTGAGAAGAAGGTCAAGGAGTTCACTACAAGAAAAAGTGAAATTGATAGCACAGAAGACCCCCTGATTAGTCAAGTTATGCTTGAAGTGGCATAAGACTGTGTCGAAGCTATGGACAAAGATGTCACAGGACTCAGAGAGAGATTCGCACGGACTTCACAGGAAGCCAAGGAGAAGCTACAACAAGATAAGGCAGTTGTTAGTGGCTCAGGGACGAGCCACAAGTAAGTGTTAGGGGACTGTTGGAGCAGGGCCCCGCAGCTGCAGGAAAAGTTTCCATATCGAAACAAGAAATTCAAAGGAAATAGTACCTGAAGCGGCTGAGAAGAGAGCTCAACCACTGCATTTAAGGCAGCGGTGATGATAGGAGGGCTCAGCTACCCTCATAAATGGAAAAGGAGCAACAAGACGAGGTATTAAAGACAAAGGATAGAAGGGGAGCAACTGAGGAAGCGGTGCCCATACCCGTGATCAGCGCCGAAAATCGTGGAATACCGGAGGAAGTTGTAGTGTGATCAATAAGCGGGACTTCAAAGTACAGATAGGCCGACCGTCACAGTTAGGGTTTTGGGTTACTGTTGGGACAGGCCCACAGTGTTGTATCATGGTGAGACCTTCGGGCCACCTATTTAAGCATGTATTTTGTATTATGAAGGGTTAAAAAATTTAGTTGGCTAGCTAGTTAGTTGTTGCTAGTTTTGATCAGTATTGTGAGACATTGAGGAAGAGTCAAGCTCTAGTTCTGTTATTAAGTCTGTAGTTATCTTACTATAACTAGTGGCTGGCTCCTTGAGTATGAATGTAACAATCCGCAGGGATTGAGAGAGAGAGAGAGAGGAAGAGAAGAGATCTAAGAGAGAAGGGATCCCAGCTATGTGCGTGGAGTTTCCCAGAATATCTCAAGCTATATTGTAAGAAGAAATCATTATAAGAAGAGAAGAGATCTAAGAGAGAAGGGCTCCCAGCTGTGTGCATGGAGTTTTTCAGAATATCTCAAGCTGCATAAGAGGTTGCAGTGGAACTGTGTTACTCTCTCAAGATAAAATAAAACATAGTTCCTGTGGACATAGCTTTCCCCCTGGAAGTGAACCACGTAAAATCTGTGTGTTGTGCGCTTGTTTCATGTGATTGTGCTCTAACTTACTTGCTATCTATTATCTATTACATGAACTTTGCTTATCAGTTAATGAATGTATGTATGCTATCCTTCAGTTTACAGTAACATAGAAGGTTAAATGTGAGCTGAATGTGTTGAGTATCATGTATATGAGTTTATCAGTGCTTGATTCACGATAGCTGACAGTTTCAATGTTAAGTGACGTCTGTATATTTAGTTCAGCGAGTTGAGTGTAATTGATGTTAAGCATGTTAAACTGTAGAAGCTTAAGTGAGGTTGTTTAACATCCTAAAGAAGGTTGATTGAGATACTATACTTAGGGAGGAAGCCTATGGACTTTGAGAGTTGATGAGCATACCGATTCTTACTGTAGGAAACATCATAGTGAAGAAAGGCGATATCGCACTGTCGGAGGAGTTGCGGTGTGAGATATCGCGGGTTCAGAGTCGAGCAGGAGAGAAAGTTGCGCATCATCCTAGAAGTTGCGATGTGATAAGAGTCAATCCCATAGTAGAGTCAGCTCGGAAGAAAGAAACATCCCTTGCTGATAGATTCCGCTGGTTAAGTAAAGTCAGGAGTACCTAGGATGCTACAGAACCTGGTTGAGGAAACCTAATTCTTCAGCCAACCCATTTAGGATCACTTCAGGTGAGACTTCGGGCCGTTCTGCGGTCTGTTTCCAAAAGGGCCAGTGAGATAGGGGTTTTGTTGGTACAATAAAGTAAACCTGGGTCTGCCCAAAAGATAAGAGAGAATAGAAGCCAATAGTACCACATCATACATATCACATCATATTAAGTATTATAATCAAATATATGTTTTTTGTTATGAAATAAATGAATCTGATGACTACTACTGCATGGTAATCGCATAAGCACGATAATTTCATATAATGGTAACCATCATAACATCATAATCAAAGCATCTACATAGGCATGTTAATCATCGTATCATCATAATCAAAGCATAAATATAAGCATGATAACATCATAATATCATAATTAGAGCATAATACTGATAACATCATAACATCAGTAAATAATCACATATAACATGCCAAAATATAGTTTACAAAGTATAGTTGAGTCCACAGATAATAAGTAAATACGGTGTAATAAGTCTGAGTGATAAATATGCCTTAGTCAAAATATGGGGCACTACATACACCCATCCTTCAGGAAACTTCGTCCCAAAGTTATGGTCAAAATAGTGAGGGAAAATATCGATGCATAGTCTCTGTGTCGTCCCAGGTAGCAGATCCCGGGCTATACTTGTCCCACTGGACCTTAAATTGGTCCACGTGTCAACTGCGGAGCTGTCGAACCCTATGATCCAGTATACATAATGGTTCAGCTGTGAAGGTTCCCTGGTCTGAGACCTGCAAGTCCTTCCAATGAATCTTGTGAGACTCATCGGCTATGTAATGTCGCAATACTGAAACATGAAATACCTTATGAGTTCTGTACAAGTGGGGTGGCAGTGTAAGACGATAAGCTACTAGTATGATTCTTTCAAGAATCTCGAATAGCCCTATAAAGCGAGGTGACAACTTGGTCCCCTTTCCAAACCGAATGATACTCTTATTCGATTGGATGCGTATAAATATGTGATCCCCTACCTAATAAATTCTATCAGTTCTGTGTGCATCAGCATAACTCTTTTGTCTATCCTGTGCTTCTTTAAGTCGCTTCCTGATCTATACCACTTGCTCTTCCATCTCCTGAAGCAACTTAGTTCCAACTAAAACACGATCCTCCAACCTGTCCCAACTAACACTACTACATTTTGACCAAAAATACGATGGCCGTATTGTCATATTTTCGACACTTCCCTGTCGCATGTACAACAGTATGAATTTTTTTAAGCGTCGGTGGATTTTCATCGCTTATCCAACATATTTCCAATCCGTCGGTAAAGCGATAGCTCAGTTTACCATCGCTTAAATGTAAATTGTCGATTATCCGACATCTAATTCATACTAAATCGCCTACAGGTCATCGCTTAAGCGATGGCTATCCGACGGATTTTAAAAAAAAATCACCTACAGGCCATCGCTTAAGTGACGGCTATCCGACGGATTTAAAAAAAAAATCACCTACAGGCCATCGCTTAAGCGACGGCTATCCGACGGATTTAAAAAGAAAATCACCTACAGGCCATCGCTTAAGCGACGACTATCCGACGGATTTAAAAAAAAAATCACCTGTAGGCCGTCGCTTAAGCGACGGCTATAAGTGTTTAAAAAAAAATAGAAATGCCATTTCTCTAAAAACAGCTATACAAACTTCCATTTTGTAATGGATAAATATTATCCCGCAATAATTTACGTGTTAAGATGGCTATGGTGTAATTAAACACGCCCAAACCATGGCAATGATGTGTTCCCTAGATTGGATGAAAACCGGGAGGAGCATTTTTGTGAAAAGTTTCTCAAGGAAATAGCATGAACTTATTGAAAATTTATGGTCTAAGTACCTATATTTTGTATCTCAAATCATGTCTGGTGTATTGTATTGCAAATAAGAGGCTCATATGGTTCAAGTATTCAGGGACATATCCTATCCACTTCTTCCTCCAATATTTTTGCACACCATTTTCCTGAGAAATCTCATTCTTTTGCACTCTGTTTCTATATTTTGAATACAAATTTCATCCTCCATTTTAAATGGCATGGAAAGATCTAATTTAAAAATATATTGCATAATCTTCCCTGGGAAATCCCAATCTATGCAATGTATCTAATATTGATAGAGCCCTCTAGTTATAGACAAACTCCAAAATTCAAATAGGAGTTGAGTGTTTCTGAAGGCCCCATATCTTTGCATTTAGATATGAAATTGAAATCAAACACATGAAATGTCCATTGAATAAGGAAATGGGATTGTCACCGTTTCTCTTTTGGATTTATACGTCAATCCTCCAAATTGTAGGTGCCTCGCACATCACCTTATGTTCTTTCCATTTGAATCTCTGTTCGAAAACAAAGTGAATCCAACTTGCACCCAAAAACAATCAGTTGAAAGATAATAAGATGTTGAAGGGGATTTTCAGGTCTGTCTTACTAGTTATTAGTACACCAGAGTATTGGTTTAGGTTGAAGTTTGTTGTTGAAACATACACCCGGCCTTAATATTATTGAACAATAAAAGGTGGAAAATTATGAATAATAGAAGGCTATTATAATATGCAAGCACAAAAGTTGGTCAAGACATGGAGGAATTGTGATGCAATAGGATGTTCTTCACAACTGTATTGAATTCCGGATATGGGAGGTCTTTTTCATTACTACCAACTCTGCTTGATCTCCGAGATGCCTGCATAACCAACATATAGTCATCATAGATATTAATTATATTTACAGACATGTCCATAACAATTCACCATATTAACCAACAAGTAGGAGTTTAAACGGTACATCCTATAGTAGAATTTGGTCCGAGGGGAGCAGATATTTATTTTTTTCTGGTATTTAGGGATTTCCACTAGAAAAGGTCAGAGCTTAAGTGTAATTGCATAGTTACTAGCCACCCATGTTCTTGCCATGCATTGGCAGGTCTGTGGAACCATTGGAGATAGACTTGATCAGCTGCCTTTGGCCTAGTTGCAACTTGCTTTGCTGTTTCAAGTTTAGGTGCATCATGGGGGCATATAATTATAAAATCATAAATGTGTATAAGGAAATTTTTTTTTTTTGGAGAGCTAATGACATCTAAATACAAAGAAATATAGAAGAACACATTAACTAATTTGACAGCAGACCAAGCCTACATTGCTCACCATACACATCTAACAACACTGTCATATGCTTAAACATAATTGGAAAAAAACACTCACTTTTTGAGTTGGAAGGCCTTATCCATGGGAAAAATATGGTCATGTTCTCCCCAAACAATCAAAACATCCTGTCAATCACCAATAAATCTCTCCTTTAATACAAGAGATACTCGACCTTAAATAAAGGCATCAAGATCATGTATAACAGTTGAAAAGGAATCTCAACTGTAAAACTAAAAAGAAAACATATAAACAGGCTTTAGTAAATACCTTATTGATAACTGGAAGAGGGGGTGCACCTTCAGTGCCAAGGGTGAGGCCTACTAACAACTCTATTTTCTCTGCTCTATTTTCCACATACAGAATCTGCATCACCGTTTATATCAACTCTTCAGAAATTATTCTTTGATATCAATAGACACAAACACCGACAATGTAGCAGTACACATAATTCATGAACAATGTGTGTAAATGGTCTATTTCTTGCTGCCCCAAGATAAGGGAGGTGCATTTTACAGTCTAGTTGGGGGTGGAGGTGTCCCATCAACTGTTTGTGTGTGTGGTACATTGAATCTAGACCATGTATTGGGTGCACAGAATCATACCCATCTAAACCAGCACCTCTAGGTTGTGAAGCTTGATGATACATATCTCTATTGCACAATGATGTTGCATATCTCTACTTCACAAAAAATAAGCAAACTTGATATTGACACTGTCAAGGTGCACATCAGAACCTGGCTACATGGGTTTATGCAAATTATAAAAAAATATCCATTTCTATATGCTCATTGGTTTGGTTGTTGATAATTAGATTAGTCTGTATGCTACTATGCTGTTGGGGGCACTCAGAACATCCTATTTCTGGCAAGCTATTCCAAGCTAAACATCACACGAAAAGCTCCAATGGATCCCTTCATTTTTGGGGATTTTTAAGGTTCTAAGTCAATTCAAAGAGGACCAAAATCCCAGAGCCATAGTTCCACCATAGAAGGAACTTTGACTATGTTGGAGCTATGATTTCTGTTAGAGCTTAGCCAGACTTGAATCTGTAAGATCACTGGAAATGGTAGCAACCTGAGGGGCCCTTATCACACTCTCTGTCGGGTCTGTATTAGTTATAACTAAAATCCATTTCTGTAAGCTTTCTCATTTGAAGCGTTGATAAATATGTAGAGAGCTCGCTGTACAGATAGTCAAATTCAGTCCCCAGAGTAGGTTTTTAAAAGCAACAAAAGAAAAGTGTTAAGTACATCTATGTATACTTACTTGAATGAAGTCATTCAAGATAAAATTAGGAAGCATGGTGATTGGGGGTTTGTACACAGACAGTCTCATCAAAATCCTCAAACTGGCAGGAGACTGTGGGAGCAGAAAATCTGAAATCCTGGGCAGATTTGCATGTTTGAGCAGCTATGTGTTGTCTTCCATCTCCTTACATACAGCTGAGCTTGCAATCACCACCTTATCCACAGCCTCGTGATAGAGATAAGCCAAAGTGTACTCTACAAAAACAATCAAATGCAATGGCCAAACGTATGTGAATAAACACTTCAATGACATAGGCAACTTCCATGTTACTTTTGTTTTTGCAAAGTGAAAATGATTTCATACTAATGTCAAGACAACTATTTCCAACCCAAGCAAATTGTATTGTAACAGCAGCAATAGTACCTTTCAGTCAAGAAATGATGGTGTCCATATGCTTATATTTTTTACAAAGAGATTATAAGAAAGATCCAATTTCCTTCCTAAATTCCTCAAAGTAAAAATGGTTGTGAAATTACTGTCAGAACAACTTGGTTATTGGTTGGGCATGACAGTCCTCTTTGGTTACACATATTTTCCAGTTTTCCAAGGAAAGTTTCATATCTAGACATTGTAAAAACTGCATTATTGGAAAATAATTGGAGTCACTACTAGTTGGTTTTCTGTGGATCCCTGTATCTACAGTTGGCACAAATGAACAGTTTAAAAGAGATTGCATTTCACTATCATGGCTATCAGAGATTTTAAATTTTGTGCATAATCAAAATACAACATTGTTGCATTTCACTGTATTTGCAACAACAATGATTTTCATCTGACCCCAAGACCCTGAAATGTCCCACTTGGCTATGAGCTAACCTTTCTCTGATATTATGCTCACTAACTTGGTTTAGTACTTTCTACAAGTACTTTGGATGCTAATTAGATACCCACTGTTTGAAACTCAACTGAATCCCTAACTGTCGGTGCACTAATAAGTGTGTATGGTTTTCTTTTTCATGATTTATTTGGGCTCATTTAATCACAACATTTATCAGTTATCTCACATTCCATTCACATCATTGTATTAAACAAAAATAACATAGAAAAATGGTGACAAAATTAATTCAAAATAATAGACGGATGATATTTATAATGAGAAGCACAAATACATGCCTAGAAAAGATTATTGGATGTTCTGAGTCTCGGAAATTTCCCATCCAATTAATTGCTTGCTGTAGCAGTCACTCCACATAATACTGATAATGCCTAGAATGTATATGTTTCCTAGATTAACACCAATAATTGCAATACTGATAATGCCCAGTCACTCCACACACTATCCAGTATTCTCCTTCAAGTATTCGAACCCCTCTGACTTCATGACTTCTGCAGAAACAAATCAAGATGAAATTTTTAATAGCATCAACTAATTGATGTTTCTCAACAATATAAAATCCTATGTTTAGTTTATAATTAATTCAAATATACTGGATACCTTCCAAGTTTGTCGTAGTAAATTTAAAGCATGCAGATTTGAGTTGAGAAGCCTGGTAACGCTGGGCCAGTTCAATAATTTTAGCAACAGTGTTCACAGTTATTCCCTATGATATTCTTGACTCACACAAGCACCTTAACTGACACAGACCATACCGATCTGCTGCTGTGAGCAAATATTCAATCATTGTCTCAGGTGTCAAAAAGCAAGGGGATGGATCAGAAATCTCTCCTAAATCTGCATGTTCCTCTAAATCTGGAAGGGTATCTCTGTAAATAAAGTGTAGCATAGCCTGCATTGCATTCAAGAGAACAAAGGAGACACATTCATGAGAAAGGAGACAATAATTTAAGGAAAAAAATTACAAGCTCAAGGAAAATACCCAATCTTCCAAAATTAAAATAAAGAGAAAGCACAATTCCATAATCATAGGAAGAATGAAAGATCACCTTGAACACCTCTGGCCTTGTGCCTTCAATGCTAATTTCTTTGTCATTCCACTCCCCAGAGGACTCAAAAAACATGGATTTAAATACAGGGGAACGTGCTGCCAGAACAACTCTGTGGGCATGAAATTTTTCCCCTGATACATCAAATGTGACATCCATAGTCAACACAATGTATCTCTGTAAATAAAGTGTAGCATAGCCTGTTATAGAGATCTCACAAATGAAATAAGGAACTTAACTTTTACATTTTAGTCTGATCTTTCCCGAGGATTTTCTCATTTCATGTGACAAAGTTGAGGCTAGGCCTCTGCAAATTAGTCTTCCTATACCACATTTCTTATCCTACTTTGTTATCTCTTTGGGATCCTATGGTAATGCAAGTAATTCCATAGTCAACACAATGGATACAAATAGTAAAGCACAAACAGATTTTGTACTACTGTTTCAATCTGACACTTCATAATTGAGAATACAAATCCATTCATCTCATTTTACTTCTGTCTAATCCGTCATTCCAGTCACCAAAAAGAAACCCTTTTGTAGAACTTAAATAGGTGATATCCAACCACACCTTGAATACTCAATGTAACCAACTTGAATATAATATTTCTAGTAAATGTTTTCATTATTCTGAATAATCTACATTAATATTTCCTCTTGCCATGTGTGTGTGCTGGGGTGTGTGTTGTGAATATTCTAACATGGATAACAATTGTGAGACGCAGGTGGTTTATGAGGCATTACCCACACCAAAAGTTTTGTTTATCTGGAAACTAACTTCGAGGTATAAGTCCCTGGATTGATCTGATAGCATCCTCCTACACTCCACTACTAACATCACCAGCAATCCAATACTGCAGTGGCATATTACTGGGATTTCATTCCAGTCCTACAGTTCCACATTGATACTAAATACAAGCTATTGGATTATTATTATAGTGGCAGATGCCTAGTGATGAAGGTCTCTTGAATGCACACTTACCTCCAGAAGGATCACCATTCTGTCCCTGGTTGAATTCTCAAAGCAAATATAAACAAAGTTTATGTCAACTAATAAACTTTCCTAAGACCGACCTATCACATTTAAAGTGGCCCAATCCTTGGATCTTGTGAAGGTATTCCCTCTCTGCGTTTGCAACGTGGCCTCATGTTGGCCCATAGAGAATACTGGTTGAGATGTGCATACCTTGCAGCTCCAGACAACATTCTAATCACTGCAAGAAATCTAATGATGTTGTAAGACTAAGGCTGCTTCCACAACCAGGTAGCTAAGTTTGGATGGCCATATTTTTAGCTGTTCCTAACACTTGGATGATATTTTAGTTAGTACCTTGTATAAATGTCTATAGCTTCAGAGTTGATGTTCAGTAAAAATCATGGAAGAACAAACCTTAGCACCTAAAGTATTTGAATTCTCTTGTATAGAACATTATCTTTTGGATCATTACTAAAAAAAACCATTAGTATTTGTGCTTATGTAAATATAACAATAAGTGGGCACTCTACTAGGTTTCAATTAGTGGGAGCATACCATTCTTGATCAAAACACACTGGCGATACTAAATCTTGATCTCCAAATAGTTTCTAAATGCTCATTTTGAAGCAAAATCTATATCCTATTTGAAACCTTGCACAAACTATCCTTATCCAAAACATAGATAAAGTAAAAGTGTAATTTCCATCTTCTCAGTCATTACAAGTATGCAACTTTTAGAACTATAAGTACTCCAAAAAGGAAAATTCACAGCCAAGAGTAGAAAGCTCAACTGTTCCAACTAAAGCTAGTAATTGGAAAACACATGTTGAATTTAAGACAAAAGAATGGTCCTGAGTCTTAATTGCAGAGAAAGAGACAGAGAAAAAACAGATAAGAAGTCAAACGAAAAGCCAAATTTCCTAATCTGAAATTGTTTTCCTATTGTACTATATTTTTTTGTTTTTGTTGGTCAATACAAAAATGATTCATGAAGCATTAGCCTGAAGTGATTTTAGAGACGGGCCAAGCTCCATGATTATTCTAAGAAAAACCTAGCTATCAAACTTGCAAAATGAAAGTTGTGACATTAAACCAATATCAGAGTTTTACTAGATAGTTTGCAAGCAACAAATGTTTGATGTTGGATCATATCATTCTTCCAGATAGAATGACTCTGTCTAGCATAAGGTTGGCTAGAAAACAATCCAGCTAAGTTATCGATGAAGTATAAATGAGAAACAAGTTGCTAATCACATGGTATTTCAAAGTTTCAACAAGCATTCTGAAAGATACCTTGCAGTTGACTAATAATTTATAACTTATGCTCAAGAGTCTAATCAAATAACCAGACAAAAATCCAATTAAGTGGAAAGTACCATTCATTTAATCTAAATATCTGAAGCAACAAGGGCCATTATAACCTATGAAAATACAGAAATGTTACAGAGATAATCCAACAAAATCATTAAGGAATATTTTTCCTGAATTGGCCATTTTTTTACCATTTTCTCAAAAATATACTCATACAATCATTTGGTTTGCCTGGGCAATGTTGAACATTAGGACATTCATCCCAAATTTCCAAGATTATATAGCAGGTCAAAAAAGTCTTAGAAAATTTGCCTTTAAATTT